>OX352773.1:125695000-125962129 GCA_947095535.1 Poecilobothrus nobilitatus
TCGAGTTACATGCCAACAACTTTTGTAAAATTTGGTTGGTCTAGAGCAGCCGGTTCAGACTTCTTGCACCTCTTGGAACCTAATGAAGCTAGGCGTCTGAAATTTTGCAAACGATGATCAAGTTTTATGGCAACAACTTTTGTAAAATTTGGTTGTGGTGGTGCGGCGGGTTCGGGTAGCTGCCATACAACTTATCCGGTTAAATGAGAATAACTCAGTGTTTATTGAAGCTAGGAATCTGAAATTTAGTAAAGAAGTGTCGAGTTATATGCCAACAACTTTTGTAAAATTTGTTTGGCCTAGAACAGCCGGTTCAGGCTTCTTGCACCTCTTGGAAGTTAATAAAGCTAGGCGTCTGAAATCTTGCAAATGATGATCAAGTTTTATGGCAACAACTTCTACAAAATTTGGTTGTGCTGGTGGGACGGGTTCGGGTAGCTGCCATACAAAATCTCTTTTTAAATGAAAAGAACTCAGTGTCCGTCCGCACGATAACTCAAAAACTAGAGGAGCTAGGAGGCTGAAAATTTTTTTACGTCACTTTTGTAAAATTGTTAGTTTTGCTATTTAACCCCAGCATTTTCGGCCGCCGGGTTCGAGTAGCTGCCATACAACGTCTTTCTTTAAATGGAAATAACCCAGTGTCTGTTCAATCTAGGTATCTGAAATTTTGCGAATGATGATCAAGTTTTATGGCAACAACTTCTGCAAAATTTGGTTGTGGTGGTGTGACGGGTTCGGGTAGCTGCCATACAAAATCTCTTTTTAAATGAAAGAACTCAGTGTCCGTCCGCACTATAACTCAAAAAATAGAGGAGCTAGGAGGCTGAAAATTTTTTTACGTTACTTTTGTAAAATTGTTAGTTTTGCTATTTAACTCCAGCATTTTCGGCCGCCGGGTTCGAGTAGCTGCCATACAACGTCTTTCTTTAAATGGAAATAACCCAGTGTCTGTTCAATCTAGGTATCTGAAATTTTGCGAATGATGATCAAGTTTTATGGCAACAACTTCTGCAAAATTTGGTTGTGGTGGTGTGACGGGTTCGGGTAGCTGCCATACAAAATCTCTTTTTAAATGAAAGAACTCAGTGTCCGTCCGCACTATAACTCAAAAAATAGAGGAGCTAGGAGGCTGAAAATTTTTTTACGTTACTTTTGTAAAATTGTTAGTTTTGCTATTTAACTCCAGCATTTTCGGCCGCCGGGTTCGAGTAGCTGCCATACAACGTCTTTCTTTAAATGGAAATAACCCAGTGTCTATTCAATCTAGGTATCTGAAATTTTGCAAATGATGATCGAGTTTTATGGCAACAACTTCTGTAAAATTTTGTTGTGATGATATGACAGGTTCGGATAGTTGCCATACAACTTCTCTTTTTAAATGAAAATAACTCAGTGTCTATTGAAGCTAGCTATCTGAAATTTAGTCAAAAAGTGTCGAGTTGCATGCCAAAAACTTTTGTAAAATTTGAATGGTCTAAAGCAGCCGGTTCAGGCTTTTTGCATTTCTTGGAACTTAATGAAGCTAGGCGCAATAGATTCGGGTAGCTATCATACAACTCCACAATTTACATAAATATATCTCTGTAGTTCGGTACTAAAACTCTGAATGTTTTTAAAAGATGATCAAGTTTTATAGAAACAGGATATATTACGTTCATACGGGTATCCCAGAGTTGACACAGTCTACTCTACTGCACTCTTCCTCGTTTTTTTAATATTTTAGTATTTTAAAATAATTTGGGTGAATTTTATAATTTCTAGAACTATGGGTTGTACATATATTCAAACTATATGTTTATATGTACATTCTTCAAAAGCAGATTCTAACCTTTCACATAACGATTATCAATCCAAAACTTTTTCAAATATTCTATAGTACCATTTAATACTAAGCGGTAAATGTATATTAAATTTACTTAGAACAAAATAGTAAATATAATTTTAAATATTATATTATATTATGTTTAAATATTCCATTAACAGAATAATTTCTTATAAGTACAATAAAATACATATATGTATGTAAATACGGCACTATATAATATACATATATACTCTTATCATTCACTCACTAGTGGCATATACGATATGTAAATAAACATGATATTATATAAGTATGTATATATATCAATATCATATAAATAAAAATTCTTCAAGCAACCGTTATGTTGTTTAGTTATTTACATTTTTTTGTACTACGCATTATATCCTCAACAATTTCAAATTATCGAGTAAAACAAATGCAAAAAATTTGTTGAAGAAATTTGTTAGAAAATTTGAAAAAATCAAGTAACACTTTCGTCAATTATAAAGTAACCCTATATTATTAAAAAAAGTTGTTAACAGAATTAAGAGTATAATGTTGAAGCTTTAATTTTTGTGTATTACTTCAAAAAAATTTTAACAGGTGTTCAAGTTACAGGTGTTTAAAAATAAAAAATTTTCAGTTTTTGACCCCTTACAGCTCCTAAACGGGGGATGATGCAAAAAAATTTTTTGCAATGACTCATGCTTATTTTCAAAGATCTAACTTGTGTCAAAAATTCAAGTTTCCAACTTAAACCGTTTAGAAGATAGAAGGGTTAAAGTATTTTGCAAAATTTGAGTTTTGCATAATGGTAAATTTCTTAATTTACTAAATATATATTTGTAGTATACACCGTATACTACAAATATATATTTATTGTATATATACTTTTAAAGCTAATAAAAGTAGTAATCGTTTAACGTTTTCAACATGAAGATATACCTTATACAACTTGTGCTATGACAATTTAAATATAGAGCTTTTTTGAACCTTTGGGGAGCTGTAGCTCCGTAACGGGTGGGGCTACAAAAAAAAGTTATAAAGGATAAAATTAATATTTTTGTGAGATCTATCAGCAGTTAAAATTTCATAGCTCTATTTCAAAAAAAATATGGGGATCTAAAAGTTAGGTGTTCGAGAGCTACCCTAAGTTTTGGTCCAAACTCAACCAAAAAAAATAGGGAACCTACAAATTACTCCCAAAATATTTTGTATAAATTTCAAGATTCTAGCTTTCTTAATTTTTGAGTTAGCGTGCTGACGGACGGAAGGACATGGCTCAAAAGTCTTAGAATTTTTTTCTGATCCGATCCATACCTTTGAAGGTATATCTAGCTCGCTTATTTCGAGGTGTTACAAACGGAGGAGTAATTTTATTATACCCCGATCCTATCGTACGGGTATAACAATCAAAGTAACATTTTTTGTTCTCTTTTTTTTCTATTCGTTTTTATTTTTCTTCCAGTATTACATTTTACTTTTTTTTTTTCTGTTATTTAGGTACGCTAAGAACTTATTTTTTTTTTTTTTAATATTTAATTTATACATACAGTCTATTTCAAAAATAAAAATTATTAGCTATAGAACATTCTGAATTTTTTTTTTGTTCGTTTATGGTAATTGTTCATTCATATTAATATAACTGTTGCCTACATATTAAAAAATAATAAATCTATAACTACATACATAAATAGCCATATATTTAATCATATACATATTATGTATCTATATTATGTGCTGAATTTCTTAGTGTTGCATAATATCATAATGCGGCAAAATTTTTAAAAAATTAAGAAAACGTTGCATAGCTAAATTCAAAATTTAAATAAAAATATTGCAATTTTATAATGTTCTTTATTTTCACTTAAAATGCGACCCTTTAAAAACTTTGATTCATACACTGCCTTGTTTTTTCTTTCTTTTCATAACATAACATTTTAATATTTTTTTTTTTATCTGTTATGTACGGAAATATCAAACGTATGTTTCTTTTTTTTTAAATCATAACATTTTAATAGTTCTTTGTTTCTATCTGTTACGTGGGTAAATATCAGATGTGCACAATATATACATAAGAAATAGACTTTAAAAATGTTTAAAAACAATCAAAGTAACATTTTTTGTTCTGTTTTTTTCTATTCGTTTTTATTTTTCTTCCAGTATTACATTTTACTTTTTTTTTCTGTTATTTAGGTACGCTGAGAACTTATTTTTTTTTTTTAATATTAAATTTGTACATACAGTCTATTTCAAAAATAGAAATTATTAGCTATAGAACATTCTGAATTTTTTTTTTGTTCGTTTATACCGTCCATTCATATGCATACATAAAATTTTTTTTTGTTCGTTTATGTTTACCGTCCATTCATATAAATATAACTGTTGCCTACATATTAAAAAATAATAAATCGATAAATCAACTAAATAATTATAGTTGGGAATTTGGGAATTTGGTCACAGTTAGCAGATTTTTAATAGTACATAAAAATATGCATACCATTTTTGTACATGTTTGTACCTACATACGTATGTAGTAAAAAAATTTGGTTTTAAAAGTATGTAATTGAGAACATATTAAATTGCTTACTTCTAAATGATAATGTTTTTGAATTAAAAAAAAATTATTTTGCTTTTTCTAGACGATGTACATAACATATATTTTATGATTAATTCATAATTATGGTTTTTGAAAAGAAAAATATTGTTGTTATTTACTATTTTGAAAAAAGACTGGATTTCTTATTATTAACAGCTTTTTATTAACTTGGTTGGGTAAAGGATGGAATCTTAGAAGCCATTTTAAACACACTTCCCGTTGAGCTAGAGACTTGAAATTTTCTTCATTAGATCAGATCCCAATGACAATACATGATTTTAAAAGCTGTTAAAAAAATAAGTTCTTCGCGTACCTAAATAACAGAAAAAAAAAGTAAAATGTAATACTGGAAGAAAAATAAAAACGAATAGAAAAAAAAGAGAACAAAAAATGTTACTTTGATTGTTTTTAAATATTTTTAAAGGCTATTTCTTATGGATATGTGCAGATCTGATATTTACCCACATTACAGATAGAAAAAAAGAACTATTAAAATGTTATGATTTTAAAAGAAAGAAACATTCGTTTGATATTTCCGTACATAACAGATAAAAAGAAAAAATATTTAAAATGTTATGTTATGAAAAGAAAGAAAAACAAGGCAGTGTATGAATCAAAGTTTTTAAAGGGTCGTATTTTAAGTGGAAATAAAGAACATTATAAAATTGCAATATTTTTATTTAAATTTTGAATTTAGCTATGCAACGTTTTCTAAATTTTTTAAAAATTTTGCCGCATTATGATATAATGCAACACTGAGAAGTTCAGCTCATAATATAGATACATATGTATATGAATGAATATATGGCTATTTATGTATGTAGTTATAGATTTATTATTTTTTAATATGTAGGCAACAGTTATATTTATATGAATGGACGGTAAATATAAACGAACAAAAAAAAATTCAGAATGTTCTATAGGTTATAATTTTTATTTTTTAAATACAATGCATGTGTAAATTAAACATTTAAAAAAAAAAAAAAGAAATACTTAGTGTACCTAAATAACAGAAAACAAAAAAGAAGGAAAATGTAATACTGGAAGAAAAATAAAAACGAATAGAAAAAAAAGAGAACAAAAAATGTTACTTTGATTGTTTTTAAATAATTTTAAAGTCTATTTCTTATGTTATATTGTGCACATCTGATATTTACCCACGTAACAGATAGAAACAAAGAACTATTAAAATGTTATGATTTTAAAAGAAAGGAACATTCGTTTTATATTTCCGTACATAACAGATAAAAAAAAATATATTAAAATGTTATGTTATGAAAAGAAAGAAAAAACAAGGCAGTGTATGAATCAAAGTTTTTAAAGAGTCGCATTTTAAGTGGAAATAAAGAACATTATAAAATTGCAATATTTTTATTTAAATTTTGAATTTAGCTATGCAACGTTTTCTTAATTTTTTAAAAATTTTGCCGCATTATGATACACTGAGAAGTTCAGCTCATAATATAGATATGTACATATGTATATGAATGAATATATGGCTATTTATGTATGTAGTTATAAATTTATTATTTTTTAATATGTAGGCAACAGTTATATTTATATGAATGGACGGTAAACATAAACGAACAAAAAAAATTTTATGTGTGCATATGAATGGAAGGTAAATGTAAACGAACAAAAAAAAATTCAGAATGTTCTAAAGGTTATAATTTATTTATTTATAATTAATTTATTTATTTATTTCCGTACATAACAGATAAAAAAATATTAAAATGTTATGTTATGAAAAGAAAGAAAAAACAAGGCAGTGTATGAATCAAAGTTTTTGAAGGGTCGCATTTTTAACTGGAAATAAAGAACATTATAAAATTGCAATAACAATTTTATTTAAATTTTTAATTTTGCTATGCAATGTTTCCTTAATTTTTTAAAAATCTTGCCACAATATATAATACAATATAACAATCAGAAGTTCAGATCATTATATAGTACCCATACTACTATAAAATGTATATGAATGAATATATCAGTATAAATGTGTGCAGTTATAGATTCATTATTTTTTAATACCAACAATTTATATTTATATGAATGGACGGTAAACATAAACGAAAAAAAAAAAAATTCAGAATGTTCTATAGCTAATAATTTCTATTTTTTAAATAGACTGTATGCATAAATTTAATATTAAAAAAAAAATAAGTTCTTAGCGTACCTAAATAACAGAAAATAAAAGTAAAATGTAATACTGGAAGAAAAATAAAAACGAATAGACAAAAAAATACAACAAAAAATGCTACTTTGATTGTTTTTAAATATTTTTAAAGGCTATTTCTTATGTATATGTGCACATCTGATATTTACACACATAACAGATAGAAAAAAAGAAATATTAAAATGTCATGCTTTAAAGAAAGAAAAAACAAGGCAGTATATAAATCAAAGTTTTCAAAGGGTCGCATTTTTAAGTGGAAATAAAGAACATTGTAAAATTGCAATTTTTTATTTAAATTTTGAATTTTTTTAAAAATTTTGCCACAATAAATTAATAATAAAAAAATGCAATATATGCTATATTATAACAGGTAATAATATAATTATAGACTGTGAGGAAAACTGTAAAAATTCAAAATTAAACAAGGACAAAAGAAAATATCAATTCAATACTTATATTTGTCGTTACTAAAAAGAATAAAATAAAATAAATAAAAAAAAATTTTAAAAAAACAGCTGTTTTGAACTAAAAAGTAGAAAATAAATTTGTAATAGCAAATTTTTCTGTAATTTTCTAAACTATATTTTTACAATCAAATAAAAGCTTGAGGCAACAAACGCATAACTATAAACTTATATTTTTAAATAAAAGCTGGAGGCAACAAACGCATAACTATAAACTTATATTTTTAAATTTTACCTCCAGCTGTTTTTTTAAAAATTTTTTTATTCGTTTTTATTTTTCTTCCAGTATTACATTTTATTTTTTTTTACTGTTATTTAGGTACGCTAAGAACTTATTTGTTTTTGTTAATATTAAATTTATGCATACAGTCTATTTCAAAAATAGAAATTATTAGCTATAGAACATTCTGAATTTTTGTTTTGTTCTTTTATGTTAACATACATAAAATTTTTTTTTGTTCGTTTATGTTTACCGTCCATTCATATAAATATAATTGTTGCCTACATATTAAAAAATAATAAATCGATAAATCAACTAAATAATAATAGTTGGGAATTTGGGAATTTCGTGTGACTGTGTTAGCAGATTTTTAATAGTACAGCACACATAAAAATATGCATACCATTTTTTATGCATACCAAAAATATGTATTACCATTTATGCATACCTACATATGTAGTAAAAAAATTTTGTTTTAAAAGTATGTAATTGAGAATATATTAAATTGCTTACTTCTAAATGCTAATGTTTTTGAATTAAAAAAAAATTATTTTGTTTTTTCTAGACGATGTAGATTTACATATATGTATGTATGTACATAACATATATTTTATGATTAATTCATAATTATTGTTATTGAAAAGAAAATATTGTTGTTATTTACCATTTTTAAAAAAGACTGGATTTCTTATTTTTAATATATTCTTTTTGTTGTTTAATGTTTTTACATAATTGGAAATATATTCTTAGTTTTTATACTTCAGAAAAAGGCATTAGTAGTGCAGATCATCATTCCCTAATAGATCTTAATTTAAAGGCAGCTCCCAATTTAGATATCAATGTTAGGGCCATAATATGCGATTTTAATATGTTAAGAGTTTCGAAAGAAAAGCCCTATTTTAATTATAATTAAGAAAAGAAAAACACATATCTATATAATTATTATAAATAAAAAAAATTTTTAAAAAACAGCTTTTTTGAACTAAAAGTAGGAAATAAATTTTTAATAGCAAATTTTTCTGTAATTTTCTAAACTATATTGTTACAATCTAGATTTCTTTGAAAAAGTTTATTTCAATATGTCAAAGATGCGTATATATAAATATAAGTATATATAAGTTTGAAAGTCTGTGAAATTAATATAAAAGCTGGAGGCAAAATTTAAAAATATAAGTTTATAGTTATGCGTTTGTTGCCTCCAGCTTTTATTTTAATTTCACAGACTTTAAAACTTATATATATAGTTATATATATATATATATATTTGACATATTGAAATAAACTTTTTCAAAGAAATCTCTATTGTAACAATATAGTTTAGAAAATTACAGAAAAATTTGCTATTAAATATTTATTTTCTACTTTTTAGTTCAAAAAAGCTGTTTTTTTTTAAATTTTTTTTATTTATTTTATTTGTTATTATTTTTTCTACAAGTAAACATTCGGAAGTTTAACAGATGTAAGTTCAGGTTCATAAAAACTGCCTTTTATTAGTTTTTGTGCGTAATCAAGTAAATTGTATGTTATTGGATCAGTTCTTTTTATTTTCGCTAGGTTGATAACCTTTTGTAAATATACCTTTAAATTTGCTTATACGAACAAAATCTCCAACTTTATATTTTGCTTTTCGGAATACTTTTAATTTATTGTAGACAGTGTTTAATAGCAATTTCTCATTTTTCTTTGTAATCTTTATAGGTAGAAGTTCAATTGTATTATGGTATGTTGAGTTGTATTTTTCTATTAGCGATGGCAGAATAACCATTTGTATGTGTCTTGTGAACTAAATTGTTTCCACATCCTGTTTTTTAGGGTACGGTTAAAACGTTCTACAATTGATGCATTTAGTTCTGAATATGTATGATAATGGTTAATTTTATTTTTCCATTAGATTTTGTTGAAAAATTCCGTACCTTGATCAGATTGTAAATTTTTTGGTTTTTTACCAGCACGCTTAAAAATATTTTTCATTGCGATTAAAACATTATCAGCGCTTTTGTTTTTAACCGGTTCAGCATACGCAAATTTGGAAAATGAATCAAAAGCTGTTAATAAATATTTATATCCCTTATTGAGTTTTGCATATGGAATCATTTCAACCAAATCAATTTGCCAAGTGTCATTTGAACCCTTTTGAGTAAATTTTCTTCGTGTAAATTTTCTTCTAGCACCTGTATGCATTTCCGACACAACTTGTAACATTGATATTATTCTCGTTTACCCTTTAAATAAATTCTCCAAAGTGATTCTATAACATTCTATTGTATGGCATTCACATGTGTCTAGTCCAGAAGTAGAATTATCAAATGCCTATCGTCAAAGGGCAAAATGAGTACCATAAATTGAAGTGTAGTTATTTACTCCAGAACAATTTTTAATGTGTTTAAATAGATGTAATATTAGTTTGTTATGATCATCTAATAAGACGGAGGAGTATATATTTAAGAACTCCTTTACTTCCATAATTCAAAATGAATGTACCAAGAATATGTTCGCTGCTTTTATTTTAAATTCAGTTTATTATCAGACACAGATAAAAAATGGTTAATTTTATTCATCCATTTGCAATGATGATAGCAGGACCATCTGGATGTGGAAAAACAACATTTGTGTGTAACTTAATTGAAAATATTAACAGATTGATTTACCCGAAAATTGAAACAATAAAATGGTGTAACCCAGAAATTTCCGCTATTTCGAACAATATAGATTTTCCTGATATAGACTTTATACCAGTATTCCGAAAGAGTTTAGTGGGAATGAAAATAAACCTACTTTAATTGTTTTAGACGACTTAATGTTAGATTCTGCAAATAAACAAGTATGCGAACTATTTACTAAAGGTTCGCACCATCGTAATTTATCTATTGTATTGTTCACGCAAAACGTTTTTTATCAGGGGAAATTTTCAAGAGATATTTCATTAAATTGTAAATATTTAGTGCTTTTCAAAAACCTTCGAGACAAATCGGAGATTTTTCCTCTTGCTAGACAACTATATATCAGAAAATATAAAGGGTTTCTTGAGAGTATATAATGAGTCAACATCAAAACCGCATGGTTATATTGTGTTGGATTTAACACAAGACATTAACGACTTATTTTGTATTAGAACTAATATTTTTTCAAAAGAATATTGTTCAGAAGCATATTTCTGTGATACGGCTGATTTGTACAACATATGAAACGATTGAAGAAAAACCAACATATATTACATGTACTAGGAAAGTGCAATAAGAAGAAATTTCGTGAAAATATTCTTAAATATTGTGATGATGATATTATAAAAACTAATGCTGAAATCGCAATCAATATATTAAATGGAAATAATAAAATATCACCAGCACAAATAGCTAAATTAAAAAAACATAATAAATAAAATGCATATATAGAAACTGAATTACCTAAATACAAATCAACAGCAACACAGAGCAATTTTGTACCTTTAGTTACTGATGGTGCGTTTGAATATGACCCTAAAAAAGAATATTCAAATATGGATATCGATTTAACACATTACGATTTGGATGATGAAAATTCATTTAAAAATTAGCTCAAACTGAAATGTTGAAAGATGAAAAATTAGTAGAAATACCATCTTTAAGCTCTGATTATTGAATGTTTGAAACACCGAGTGGTGATGTAATTACCGCTGCTGTACCATCTACTGAAAAGAAAAAGACACTAAGATCGGCTAGTAGTACAATATCCTCAACTATACTTTCACAGTTTCTTAAAACAAAAAAAGGAAAACTAAAACCATTACTAAGAAGTCCAAAACTAAGAACTTCATTACCACCGGAATGGACAACATATAAATAGTGCAACATTTTATATTTTAGAAGAAGCTAACAAAGATGGATAGTCAAGATGACTTCTATGTAACATTGTTTAGTAATGATAACCTAAAACTATTTCCAGACAACAGCTTCATATAGCTTCCAGACAACAGCTTTAGCTTCATTCGAAAATAAATTACATATTCACTTTGATTTAAGAAATGGAAATTGGAAAGTTTGTCTTTCAGGAATATATCTGAACGATTTCTTACAAAACAGAAGATTTAACAAAGAGAAATGTGCTTTTATCAATATTGGCTAATAATATAATGTTTACATAAGAATTAAGGAACATTGAAAAACCTCTTGAAAAAATCAAAGTAACCAAATCTATAGGTTACACATATTATTCATATGACGATTCGGAATTAGATTTGGATGATTGGAAATTTAATTTTTTACCAACGCTTATTAAAAATATAACTCCTAGTCCGGGATTTACTCGCAACCAAGTTTTCAAAAAATTTTTTAATGAAGTTTTGACATATATCTCTACTGCTAAAAATTATGATGATGCAACATTTAAAAAAGTGTCAGAATCTAACCGAAGCGATTTAATACGAATATCGCAGACCTTTGATGAAGATAGTTTCTATATTTAAAGTTAATCAGAGTTATAATATCAAAACATTATTAGCTGAATTATTTCAACAGAAAAAAAATATAAAAAATTGCAAAATAAAATGATCTGAACTATTCAAATTAGCTGTTGCTAATAATAAAGATGAATTGAATGGAATGGTGATGATTTATTCAGATATAGTTGAATCATCTGTTTTTGGAAGAAGCAAAGTGCGTGCATTGAGAGAACATAGAAAATTGTAGAATACCTACAAATATTGAATTTGAAAATGTCCATTAAATACCTATAGAAAAAAATTGTTTTGAAACAATAGCGATTAAAATTTGCAATCAATACGGTGATAGAATAAATTTTGTTTGCAGTTACTATCCAACAAAAATTGTATTACATTTTAAAAAGCACTGATTAGCCCAGTTGAAACAATATAAATACTACTACTCAAATATGGTAGTAGATAGGTAGGCACTTAGGCCAGACAGATCAGTAGGTCAAGGTCAGCCGGAAGTAGGTCAAACCGTAATTAGTTCAGACAGGACAAGTCCATTACTTGTTTTAAGTATACTTGTTTTAAGTAATAAAGATTGTTTACTTGTTTTAAGTAATAGCTAAACATGGAAATTGTAAGAAAAAATGCTTTTTTTTATGTTTGCATTTTTGAGATGAGATTTTTTTTTTTCGTTTTTTTTATGACAAGTATTTAAAGAAAAGGAAAGAAAAACCATTAATTAATTGTTATAATGTTGAAAAAAAATTAAAATAAAAAGAAAAAAAATAAGAAATCGAAAATATCTAACGTGGTACAGGTTTATTTCTTATTCATGTAGAGTTGGCTTAAGTAATAGGCGCATATGAAAAGTAGAAAGAAAAAATGGTTGATGAATGTAAAAAGAAAAAAACAAAAAAGTTTAAACGTACAAGATACAACAATTTTAAAAGGTACAACGCATCTTTAAAATTCATAAAGAAAAAGTGCAAAACCTGTTTTTCTGTCTACATAATGATCAAACCATTGAAGAAAGTGATGCGTTTTTAGATGTACCTAACTATTTGTGTTATTTTTTTAGCCCATTTCCAAAAAAATTTAAAAAAAATGTGCTTATTAGTTTCACTCTAGTCCGTCCGTCCGTCTGTTTACAAAACTTCTACACCGTTAAAGATACAGAAAACAAATTTTAACCATGGGTAGGTCTCATAAAAAAAATAATTTTGTGGAACAATTTTTTCACGTAGCCCCATCCATTACGGAGCTACAGCCCCTCAAACTTTGAAAAAGCCCTATTTTTAAATGCATATATCTTATGTTTTGCTTAAAATTTTTTCAATCTGAAAACGTCATGCGACAGGTATTTTAACTTTGTAAATTAATATCAAAATTATACAATTTTTTTAAATTTAGTATAAACAGTTTGTATTGAGTTTTGGAAATGTAAACCGTTGGTTTACATTCTACCTTGTTTTTTTTTTCTACTTTAAGTATAAAGGTACCGCATTTTTAAAATTCATAAAGAAAAAGTGCAAACCTGTTTTTCTGTCTACATAATGATCAACCCATTGAAAAAAGTGATACGTTTTTAGATGTTTTTAGAGAGAAAAGAAAAAACTAATAATTATTGTCACTGCGTCGTGTAAAATATTTTTTGTTTGTAAGAATGTAGAAAAAATATGAATGCAAGAAAGATAAACAGGAAATTAAAGCTATGGAAATTAAAGCTATACTTAACGATTAACATATTGCTAGGTTCATTGTATGTTGCATAATCTGTAAAGAATAAAAACAGAAAAAGAATCCAAGTCATCAGGTAAATTGCATTTGGTACCTATTTTGAAAACAAAAATATACAAATAAAACAGATTTATTTACATGTTCAAAAAATTTTTATTTAACTAGAAATATTTTACAATTTTATAGAAATCTGAGTTGAAAATTTTTTTACGATGATCAAATGTTAAGATTGCAGAAATAGTGAAAACCAATTTTTCTATACGTCTTTGAAATCTAATTCTGTATATATATATATATATAAATTTGAAAAATCCTTATTTAATATTTTTTCTTTTAAGAGATGCATGTAGACATTAAAAAGACAAGACAATTTTTTACAGCACATCTGAAACTGGTGTTTGTATAGTATATAAGACATGTTGATTTAAAATTTTCAATCTTTCATAATGACGGTTAGTCTCTGCTTAGATCTTCTATTTTAACTCTGTCAATGTACTTTTGAAGAAAATGTTTTTTTTGCTCTCCTTTAACATAAACTTTTTCAGCTGATTCTAAATAGTATTTTAATATAGATTCTATGTCTAAATATTCAACTAAACCGTTATTTTATTTTCGCAATACTGGTTATTATAATTTCCCTCTGGACTAAGTTCTTCTGCAGAGTATGGTGGTTTGAAGTGATAAACAGTAGGAATTAAACTACCTTTTTCTAGTCTAGCCAGCTCTTTTAGGAAATATTGCTTTTCATTTCCTTTTAAAAATTGTAGGTCAACTACGAAAATTTGATTATCCATATTTAAGGTTTACGGAAGAATGTTCATTAGAGTAACTAAATTTACATTTATATTCACTTCGGAATAAGAGCTTTTCCTATAAATTTAGGTTACCAGTGTTAGTTTTTAACTAATACAACTATGCTGTTTCACCCATTTACTATGATGGTGACGGGCCATCATGCTGTGATAAAATCACTTTTATTCATAATTTAATAAAATATAAAAAAGAAAATATACAACCACATATTAATAGAATTATTTAACAATAATAATATAACAATAATTATAATAATAATAATAGTAATAATAATAATAGCTACTACAGTGGGGCTATCTTAGGTTATATCATGCAAGTAAGGTGTTGTATACTGCTGCACGTTGTAATCCACTGATGGCGCTGACTGTAAAATAATAATAATATTGATAAGAATATTAATACCAATAATAACAGCCGCTACAGTGACAGTGGGGGTTGCCTTCAATAATTACCTCATGTAGTAATATATATACTACTACTACATGTTGTAATTATTGGCGGATTCATTGTTTCCTTACAGTCCCACTCCCAATTCAATGTTTCCGTATCCATTTTCCTATCCTTTCCTATCCCTACTCCCTAGCTAATATGCTGCGTTCGCTGGTAAGGGTTTCGCTGGTAAGGGTAAGGGTTTATATTGGCTAAAGGGGGAGGTAGGTTTAGTCAGTAAGAATCTGACACTACCAAGGGGTAATTCTTGATGTCTTTAGAAGATTCCCACCTCCCTTAGGGAAAAAAAAATACTTGCTTTACCCACACGGTGAAAGGTTTTTTCTGCGTCAATTGATAAAAGTGAAATATGGTTTTTTGCATTTAGACTGTCCCAGATATTTTGATCTAATAGGAGTAGTGCATCCATAGTTCCTTTGCCAGATTTGTAGGCCGTTTGCTTGTTTGTTACTAGATTTTCTTCCTTTAGCAACCAAAAGAGTCGTTTTGCTACAATTTTTTCTAAGACTTTGCTGGCGCATGGGAGTAGCGATATCGGGTGATAACTGGACGGACACTGTTGATCTTTACCTTCTTTAGCTATGGGGACTATTGTTGCGATTTTGTACTATTGTTGAATGGAACTTGTAAGGAAAATGATATTATATAGTTCACATAGTTTAGATTTCGCTTTAATAGTAAGGGTTTTTAAAATAGGGTATGACAAGTTATCATAACCTGGGGTCTTGTCTTTTAGAGAGTTCAAGCAGGCTTGCAGCTCTAATACTATTATTGGTTGTTCGATCTGTTTAGCGCGCTTGTTTGGTATGTACGGAGGAGCAATCCGGAGTGGAAGGGAGTTTCTTCCGTTTATAAATGAGTTAGAGAAGTTTTCATCCTTGAATATTGTGACCAGAAATTAGTCAGTGTGTTGGCTATCTCTATTGGATCTTGGGCTAGCGTATTATCGGACATTTTTATATAGGAAATATTGCGGTATTTCGTTTTGTTGGAAAGCAATTGAACTTTTGACCACAGAACTTTTGATGGGGTGTTTGGATTTATGTCTTTTGTAAAGTTAATGAGGGATTGACGTTTAGCAAATTTGACTTCTCTTTTAAAATGTGCATTTGGTTTTTTATAGTTAATTATATTTTCGTTATTTGGGTGTCTCTTCAGGATTTTCCAGAGTTTTGTTTCTCCATTTGTAGTATAGATAACGAATTGTTCCACCAGCAAGTATGTTTCCTAATTTTTTTGTTTTGTGTTTTTGGGATAGTTTCATTAGCACTACAAATTATTAATTTTTGGAATTGACTTACGGATTGGTTGATATTTTTGTTTATGTGTTGAAAATGTTTAAGTTTATTATTGATTGAAATTTGGAATTCTGACCAGTCTGCTTGCTCTTGGATTGCGTTGGGGGGTGAATGTTGTTAAAAGGTTTGATTGTTATTGGGAAGTCATCACTTCCATGTGGGAAATGATCGACATTCTATGAAGAGGATAGATTTAAAGGATGATTGCGGAAAGCTAAATCGACATGAGTGAAAGTAGAGTGATTTGAAAAATTTGATGGTGTATTGGTGTTTAAATTTATTAAGTTACTGTTTTTTATAAAGTTAGAAAGTATTTTGCCTCTTTTATTATATTTAGGGGATCCCCACATAGGGCTTCAAGCGTTAAACTCTCCGACGATTAATATCGGTTGATTAAAATTTGAGAGAAAACAGTGTTGGTCATTTTCGCTTATCGATTCGTTGGGGGCGCTGTAAATATTAATAACTGCAAATGGTAAATTAATATTGATTTCGATAGCTATTGCCAGGATATCTGTATTAAGGTTGAATATTTTGTGTTTAATATGGTTTGAAACTAAGAGAGCTACCCCCGACTTGCTTTGTCGTTTGCTGTGATATCGTTTTTATGATAGAGTGAGATGTTCCGTGGAATTTTTAACGTATTAGGGGGAGAAAGTAGGTGTGTTTCTTATTAAGCAATAATATTTGGATTTTGATTTTTAATTATCAGTTGAAGCTCATCTAAGTTATTGTAGTAGCTATTTAGATTCCCTTGCAGGAGACTGATGGCCATTGAAATTAGCTAAGTTATATAAAATTTTTATTGAAATGAAATGAAATGAAATGAAAAACGAAAAAGTATGGAGGCAGATGAGTGTGTTGAAAGTATGTTATATTGTTCATGGGAGATTTCTTGATTCGTTTGTTTACGATAATAGTATTTATTATTCAAATTAAGAATAATATGCATTATATAATATTTATTAAGAGCAAAAAGAAAAAAAAAAAATAAATATAAAGAATCGTGAAAAAAGTAGTTGTTATTGATTAAATTTAAATATATATATTAAATATTTTTTTATACCCGTATGAACTATGTTCAAAGGTATAATAAATTTGCCATCACGTTTGTGACACCTTAAAGGAGTCGAGCTAGATATAGTGTCAAAGGTATGGATCGGCTCAGAATCGAATTCTGAGTCGATTAAGCCATGTACGTCCGCCCGTCCGCACGATAACTCAAAAAATAAAGGAGCTAAGAGGCTGAAATTCTTTTTACGTCACTTTTGCAAAATTATTAGTTTTGCTATTTAAATCCAACATTTTCGGTCAGCGGGTTCGAATAGCTGCCATACAACTTCTATCTTTATATAGAAATAACTCAGTATCTATTCAAGCTAGGTTTCTGAAATTTTGCAAATGATGATCAAGTTTTATGGCAACAACTTCTGTAATATTTGGTTGTGGTGGTGCGGCGGGTTCGGGTAGCTGCCATTCGTTCGGCCGCCGGGTTCGAGTAGCTGCCATACAACTTCTTTCTTTAAATGGAAATAACCCAGTGTCTATTCGATCTAGGTATCTGAAATTTTGCGAATGATGATCAAGTTTTATGGCAACAACTTCTGCAAAATTTGGTTGTGGTTGTGGGACGGGTTTGGGTAGCTGCCATACAGCTTTTCTTTTTAAATGAAAATAACTCAGTGTCCGTCCGCACAATAACTCAAAAAATAAAGGAGCTAGGAGGCTGAAATTATTTTTACGTCACTTTTACAAAATTGTTAGTTTTGCTATTTAACTCCAGCATTTTCGGCCGCCGGGTTCGAGTAGCTGCCATTCAACTATTTTCTTTAAATGGAAATAACCCAGTGTCTATTCAATCTAGGTATCTGAAATTTTGCAAATGATGATCCAGTTTTATGGCAACAACTTCTGTAAAATTTGGTTGTGATGGTATGACAGATTCGGACAGTTGCCATACAACTTCTCTTTTTAAATGAAAATAACTCAGTGTCTATTGAAGCTAGCTATCTGAAATTTAGTGAAAAAGTGTCGAGTTGCATGCCAAAAACTTTTGTAAAATTTGATTGGTCTAGAGCAGCCGGTTCAGACTTCTTGCATTTCTTGGAACTTAATGAATCTAGGCGCAATAGATTCGGGTAGTTGTCATACAACTCCACAATTTACATAAATATATCTCTGTAGTTCGGTACTAAAACATCTGAATGTTTTTAAAAGATGATGAAGTTTTATAGAAACACGATATATTACGTTCATACGGGTATCCCAGAGCTGACACAGTCTACTCTATTGCACTCTTCCTCGTTTTTTTAATGAAATAATGAATAAGAAACCTTTTTAAAATTCAAGGAAACTTCAATTGTTATTTTATTATAAATAACAAAAAGTGCTCCAAATTAACAGTCGGAAGAATCTGACATTTTAGAGAATCTGTGTTTATTATGTTAGATAAAGCAGTGGTTTGATTGGATGTATTAATTATGTCAGCAGTTATATTTGATTGATCGGAATCTTGGTTTGAGTTAAAAAAATTGAGTGAAAAGTTACTTTGATTAGAAGAAGTTTGAAAGAATTATTGTTGTAATTAGAAGAGGATAGGTCTATTGTATTAGAAGTAGAGGTTATGTTATCATTTACTTTATTTCTTATATTAGTGTTTTGATCGTTGTTGGAAGAATTTGTGAAAGAATTATTGGATTTTAAAGTTTTTTCTGTTGGATTTTGTTTTCTATTTTCTTCATTATTAAATGGTATGGGATTCTTGACAATAGAAGAATAAGTTACGAAATTATGTGGTGGTAGCGGATTGTGTTGATTGCATAATTTACGGGCATTGGTGTAAGTACATTTCTTTTGTATTTTTATTTTTAATATTTCTTTTTGTTGCACGAATTTTGGACATTTATTGGAAGAAGATGGGTGCTCTCCAAGTCAATTAGTACAAATCGTTCTTGTAAAGATTGGGAAGATTGCAATTATCACACGTAGAAGAGTTTTTACAATTATTACGTGTATGCCCTACTTTTTGGCAAGTTTTGCATCTCATAGGATTTGGGTAATATTATTTTACCTTTACCTGGTACGAAGCGATATCAATTTTTTCTGGCACTTTGTAGGAATTAAAAATAAGAGGTATTAGGCCAATTTGAGTTGTTTTGTTATCAATGAAACGATTAAATTTGTGTACTTTGATAACTCCTTGTTTTTTTAGGTCGTTTAGGATTTCTTCCTCACTGATTGGAATGAGATTTTTTATCAAAAATTGTACCTTTTGTGGAGTTTATTGTCTCATGGAGTTTCGCTGAAATATTACATAAACCACCGAAATTTTTTGTTTTTTGAAATTTATATGCCACTTTGTCAGATTCAACAAGTGTAAGAAGATTGCCATCTCGAAGGAGGCTGACAGATTGAATTTGTTTGCTAATGCTATCAATAGCTTCTTTTTAGCAAAGACGCTAAAGGAAGAAAGTGGTTTACACTTATCCGTAGACTCTATGGCAACAGGCACTATGACACTCTATGATTTAGGACAGTTTTGCTTTATATTTACCTGTAGCAATTCTGGGAAAATGTCGTTGGTGATGTCTGTACCTCTTCCTCTGTTTGGTCTTAGACCTGGCTGACTGTTGTCTTCGGACTGACTGGTGTCATTGTCTGGCAACCCGGCAAACCGACTCCCCGAAGGGATCGGTCTGGCACCTGACATTTTTTCACTCACTTATACACTCAAAATTTAGTTACACTTGTACTATAGATTATTTGAGATATATTTTTAATATATTTATTTCTAGGTTATGTTTTTATGCTTGATTGGCAAAAAATTAAATCACAATTTTCTAAAGAAAGGAATAGAAAAAAAACAAAAAAATTCAAAAGGAATAAAAAAAAAAAAGGGAAGAGAAAACAAAAAATTAGTAAAATAGAAAGGATGTCTATACTAAGCAGAGGTTAGTGATGATGATGATGATGTTGTTGTTGATGTGTCTGCGATTTTTGTTGAATTCTTTTTCGTTTAATTGGGGCCAGCTCCTGCGTTGGCTCTATTTGTTGAGCGTAGGTGAAATTCTCTGCTGTGTTTTCCATTTTGCTTTCTTGTTGTATTGTTATGTGGAGCTCTTTCTTTGAATTCATAGGTATACCTTAAGAAAGATCCCACTTTATTTATACTAAATTTTTCTTCTAAATAATTGTATTATCATTGTTTAGAAATCAAAATCCTTAAGAAAACTGGTTAAAATCCAAAAGTTGTGAAGTAAGTTGTTTATTAATGTAATAAATTCTAACTGATTATAATAAAACTATAATTTTTTTAAATAGCATTTTTTGCAACATTGTTGCATTTAACAGTGTTCTAAAGTTAAGAAAAAATCTTTTACATAAATTCTAATTATACTTTATTATGAAAGAATATTATTTTTTATTTACCTATTCCTAAATTATTTATTTTTATTAGTAAATATTTTTCTATTTTTAATTTTTTCTATTAACATTTTTACAACATTGTTGCATTTAACAGTGCTCTAAATAAAATTAAGTAAAAATCTTTTACATAAATTCTAATTATACATTTTTATGAAAGAATATCATATTTACTTATCCATTGATTATGACTATTATCAAAGCCTAAATATTTCACATATACTTTATTGCCTTTCCGTTTTAAAATATTTTCAATAAAATAAGCATTGGGGTCTTTGACACTAGCTAGTTCCTGTTCATAGAAGCCACCATGAACTAATTTATTTTTATAATCTTTCAAACTATATGTAATTGGGTCTGTCTTGTTTTTGAAAGCTATTTTAAAAACTTCAGTTGAATAGTTAGGGTTATATCCTTTTTGAAAACTACCTTTAGACCTTGCAATTCTAACAAAATCAACAACATTAAATTTTCCCTTATTAAATATTTTAGCGTAATTGTAAATTGAACGAAGAATTTGTTTTTCATTTTGTGATGTAACTTGGTTTCGTTTTAACCTAATTGTACTGTACTTTGTGTTATTATACCCGTATGAACTATGTTCAAGGGTATAATAAATTTACCAGTTTTAGACACCTTAAAGGAGTCGAGCTAGATATAGTGTCAAAGGTATGGATTGGCTCAGAATCGAATTCTGAGTCGATTAAGCCATGTACGTCCGTCCGTCCGTCCGCACGACTCAGTATTTATTGAAGCTAGGAATCTGAAATTTAGTGAAGAAATGTCGAGTTACATGCCAAAAACTTTTGTTAACTTTGGTGGCTCTAAGGCAGCCGGTTCAGGCTTCTAGCACCTCTTGGAACTTAATGAAGCTAGAAGTCTGAAATCTTAAAAATGATGATCAGGTTTTATGGCCACAACTTATGTAAAATTTGGTTGTGCTGGTGCAACAGGTTCGAGTAGCTGCCATACAACTTCTCTTTTTAAATGAAAATATCTCAGTGTCCGTCCGCACGATATCACAAAAAATAAAAGAGCTAGGAGGCTGAAAATTTTTTTACGTCACTTTTGCAAAATTGTTAGTTTTGCTATTTAACTTCAGCATTTTCGGCCGCCGGATTCGAGTAGCTGCCATAAAACGTTTTTCTTTTAATGGAAATAACTCAGTGTCTATTAAAGCTAGGTATCTGATATTTTGCAAAAGATGATGAAGTTTTATGGCAGCACCTTCTGTAAAATTTGGTTGTGATGGTAAGACAGGTTCGGGTAGCTACCATACAATTTCTCTTTTTAAATGAAAATAACTCAGTGTCCGTCCGCACGATAACTCAAAAAATAAAGGAGCTAGAAGGCTTAAATTTTTTTTACGTCGCTTTTGCAAAATTGTTAGTTTTGCTATTTAACTTCAGCATTTTCGACCACCGGGTTCTAGTAGCTGCCATACAACGTTTTTCTTTTAATGGAAATAACTCAGTGTCTATTCAAGCTAGGTATCTGAAATTTTGCAAATGATGATCCAGTTTTATGGCAACAACTTCTGTAAAATTTGGTTGTGATGGTGTAACAGGTTCGGATAGCTGCCATACAACTTCTCTTTTTAAATGAAAATAACTCAGTGTCTACTGAAGCTAGGAATCTGAAATTTAGTAAAGAGGTGTCTAGTTACATGCTAACAACTTTTTCAAAATTTGTTTCGTCTAAAGCAGCCAGTTCAGGCTTCTTGCACATCTTGGAACTTAATGAAGCTAGGTGTCCGAAATCTTAGAAATGATGATCCAGTTTTATGGCAACAACTTCTGTAAAATTTGGTTCTGCTAGTGCAACAACTTCGGGTAGCTGCCATATAACTTCTCTTTTTAAATGAAAATAACTCTGTGTCTATTGAAGCTAGCTATCTGAAATTTAGTGAAAAAGTGTCGAGTTACATGCCAAAAACTTTTGTAAAATTTGATTGGTCTAAAGCAGCCGGTTCAGGCTTCTTGCATTTCTTGGAACTTAATGATGCTAGGCGCAATAGATTTGGGTAGCTGTCATACAACTCCACAACTTACATAAATATATCTAGGTAGTTAACGTCGGTACTAAAACATCTGAATGTTTTTAAAAGATGATCAAGTTTTATAGAAATAGGAAATATTACGTTTATACGGGTATCCCAGATTTGACACAGTCTACTTTACTGTACTTTTACTCGTTATATTTTTAAATTAGTTTTTGTAAAAGTTCTCCATTTAAAATTTCTTTGTAAACTAAACTGTTTCCACAAAATTGATTTTTATGTTCTGTTAAACCTTTCATAAGCATTAACCTTCATTTCTGAATAAGTATGATAGTGATTTATTTTATAGCTTTTCACCAAATTTAGGAATTTTTTATTGAAAAATTCTTTTCCCTGGTCAGATTGAATATTTTTTGGAGACTTCCCCTCCTTTTTAAAAATCTTTACTATAGTCTTAACTACGTCATCTGCTGCCTTTGATTTAACTTTTTCGGCATATGCATATATTGAAAATATATCGATAACAGTAAACGATATATCAGTAACAGTTACAGGATCAATTTCCCATGTATCATTTAACGCTCTTTGAAATATTTTTCGTCTTTGCAATCCACGACTAACTGGACGATGAATTTCAGATACTATTTGTGCTTTTGACATTATTATTAAAACGTTAAACTGCAACTGTGAATTTGAATAAAATCAGTGTATATATATATATATATGATATAAATAAATTTTCGACAATATTCTGAAAATTAAAAACGGTAAAACTAAAAGCTTTTTTTAGCACATTTCCAAAAAATTTTTGAAAAAATGTGCTTATTAGTTACATTTTGTCCGTACGTCCGTCCATCCGTCTGTTTACAAAACTTCTACACCGTTAAATATAGAGAAAATGGGTAGGTCTTATAAAAAAAATAATTTTGTGGAACAACTTTTTCATGTAGCCCCATCCATTACGGAGCTACAGCCCTTTAAACTTTGAAAAAGTCCTATTTTTAAATGCATATATCTTACGTTCTGCTTAAGAATTTTTCAATCTGAAAACATCATACGGCGGGTATTTTTTTTAACTTTATACAATTTTTTTCAATTTAGTATTTAAATTTACCGTAATGTGAAAACCAAATTTTGCATGATTTTTCTACTTTCAGGGCCACCCCTCTTTATGACCTATTAGGGCTCAAAAATTGAAAATTTGCTATTTTTAACCACCTGTAACTTAGGAATCTGTACACATTTTACTTCGGAAAGATATAAAAATTAAAGCTACAGTAATATGTTTTAACGTGTGTTAAAGGGTTATTTTAGTTATATAGGGTTGGAAGGTTACAGCTCTTCAAATTTTCTAAAAAGCCCTATTTTCAGATGTATATATCTCAGGCTCTGCGTAATAGTGTTATAATCTAAAACCGTTAGAAGACCGGAAATTTTATTATCTACATAAAGCAATATTAAAATTATGCAATATTTTGTAATTTACTATTTAAATTTACCGTTATGTGAAAGCCACATTTTGCATTCAATTTCTTTTTTCATAACTCCGGCACGAGCTTAGATAGGAACTTGAAACTTTGAGACAAGAAAGAACTTTTAGAATTAATATAAGTTTTCTTAGAAAATTTTTTTGCACAACCCCGTGTTTAAGAAGTATTAGGGCTGAAAAATTGAAAATTTGCTATTTTTAGGCACTTGTAATTTAAGCACCTATACAAATTTTTCTTCGGAAAGACATAAAAATTAAAGCTCCAGTAATATATTTTCACGTGTGTTAACGGTTTTCTTAGTTATAAAAAGTATTTTATAACGAAAGTATCACATATTTTCTTATTACAAAAAGTTTCTTATTTTTTAAATTTTCAAATTTTTGTGCAAGTCACAATTCAACTAGTTTGTATTGTGTTTTGGAAATGTCCGCTTTTAGAAACCGTTGCTTTACATTCTACCTTGTTTCAAATTTATGTCTAAATCAAACGCTTTCAGTCAACTAGATAACAGCATTGGAAAATAGTTTAATGAACCAATAAATTTCACGTTATCTAACAGCATTAAAATTATCTTTGTTCCCCTCATAATCCCCTCCCTCATAATTAGTTTTGGTTTGATGATGGTTTTCTCTAAGATATATTTTAATAAAAACTGATTATCAAATGCTTGTCCATTATGTGCAAAATTTTATCAAATATTTTTCTTTGGTTGAGTATATATTCTAAAAACATTTGTATTTGATTTTGTTTCAACACATGTTGTCGAAGTCCATAAAAATTGCATCTTTTAACATTAGTTAATATACATTGCGTGCAACGTTGTTCAAAAATACATAAATCAGGCTGATGTTCAATTATATCCCCTATTGCAACGCCTTCATCAAATTTCTCCCCGATGATATCATCTTGAGTTGTTTCGCAATCGTAGAAAATATATAATGTATTCTTAAGTTCAGCTAATTCTTTACATGGTGTAATAAAGCATTGGTGATCTGAAGCTGCATATGCATTACAGTTTTTAAACAAATTTCCATAGCATATATTATTTACATTGACTCTGTATACTTTAAAGCATTTTGTACAGGAATTTATAAGAGTACAAATAGATTTTTTATTTGTAGATGATGTTGATGTTGATCAATATTTTTTCTTTATCTTTTTCTGTAGATAATCCTTCGGAGTTGCTTTGGAAAATTTTTAAAATAACTTCCTAAATTTCCGAAATGTCAAAGTCTTTTGCTTCTTTAAAATTGATCCAGGCTGGACCACGTTCATGAAAACTATGGCCAAAAATGTTGAATCGTTTTACATTCACTGATTTTATTGATTTTACCGTGAATTTTTCTGTTTTCATTTTTATTTCTTTTTTTTTAATTTCCGATTTTTTATTTTATTAAGACAACAGACTTTCAAAGTTTCTAATTCTAAAATGATCACTTTATTAACAATTTTTTAACTTTTTACATAATATATACCTAATGTCTTGCTTGTTATTTGAAAAAATTATTTCAAAGATATAAACAAATCTGTTTTTTTTTCTTTTCATTTTTATACTAATATGTACCAATTAGGTACCAAAAGCAGTTATTCGTAACTTATTTTGAATCGCTTTTTTTCTCTTTTTTTTCAACATTCTTACATAACAATAAAATCTTATACGGTGTACTAACAATGTTTTCTTTCCTCTTCTTTAAATACTTTATAGAAAAAAAGAAAACAAGAAGAAATAAATTTATCTCAAAATTGCATCAATTTTGTCAAGGTTGAATCTTTATGTAAGATCTAAATAACCAGTTCGCACTTTTTCTTTTAATTTTTAAAAATAGTTGCAAAATTTTAAAGAAACGTAGTTACACTTATTTTGTTCTATTTTCATTTTTCTCTTTTAATTTTATGAAGCATTTTTGCTTATTATTTTCATATGCGCCTATTACTTAAGCTAAGTATACATCAATAAGTAAAACTGTACCACGTTTGATTCCTGTTTCTTTTTTCTTTTTATTCATATATTTTTTTCAACATTCCTACATAACAATTAATAAATGGTTTTTCTTTCTTCTTCTTTAAATACTTGTCATAAAAAAAAAACGAAAAAAAAAAAACAAGAAACAATCTCATCTCAAAAATGCAAACATAAAAAAAAGCATTTTTTCTTACTATTTCCATGTTTACCTATTACTTAAAACAAGTATACAATCTTTATACTCACAACTAGACTTATCTGGGGGCCGCCGCCGCCGCCTGTCTGACCTACTTTTATGGCATTAACCTACTTCCTGTCTGACCTAATTACGGTTTGACTTACTGACTTGTCTGGCCCAAGTGCCTACCTATCTACTTATGATATCCTGTCAAACATGGAAAGAGCTTACGTGGAATATTATTCCTCTCAAGTAGGGGGAGGAATCAACGATTTTGGGCCTTTAATACAATTTTATCCAGCTATACAAAAAGGTCATGGTTTTGGAAATATATTTATAAGTTTAATTAATTAATTAAAGCCAGTTTTTACATCAGGTACGGACTCAATTAAAAAAGAGGCTGTCAACACAAGTAAAAATATTTTTAATGAAAGAGCATCTGGTGCAAATAAAAAAAAGGAGCTGTAATTGATCAAAGCAAAGGTGGCATAAAAAATTTACAAAAATCAGTAGTTAACCAACTGCATTCGATGTACGGTGGAAGACGAAGAGCTATAAAAAGACAAAGAGCTATAAAAATACGAGCAATTTCTAAAAAGACACATTTGAAGTCGTAAAAGCGACGAAAAAAGCAAAGTAAAACGTCTGATATATTCAATTAAAAAATGGAATGTATGAAATATGAACTTGACCTATTTGTGCCATTACCCGTACAAATAAGTATCTTCCGTTCAGAAGAGGTAGCATACAATCCTTTAGCTTCTTTAGAGGCATCACCGTCAACTATTGAATTTGTTTCACTTGGAAATGGAGATACATATCGAGATTTATCCTCAACCTACATCAAATTTAAAGTTCAAATATTAAAAAAAGATGGATTAGTCTGGAATGCAAATGATAAAATAGGAACCGGAAATGAAGCAAAGGCAGCTCTGCAGCCGAGTGTTGTAAATAATTTATTACACTCTTTAATTGAACAATGTAATGTAACTCTAAATGGAAAAATCATCACTACTTCAGATTCCTTATACCATTATAAAGCATACTTAACTACTTTAATAAATTATGGTACAGATTCCAGTTAAACACATCTGGAAGCATCTGGTTGGGAATTGGATAAACCAAATGTAAATGATTTTAACAATTCTGGTTCTAAATCAAGACAAATTTCAATAAATAATTTTGGAATAGTAAAATTAATGGGAAAATTACATGTAAATTTCTTCAATACTTCCAAATTACTTTTAAATAATGTTGACATTCGAATTTCTTTAGCATTAGAGAAACAAGATTTTTTATTTTCTTTAACGATGTCAATGAAAGCTATTTAAAAATTCTCGAAGCTACGTTATACATGAATCATTTAATAATTAATTCTAGCATATTGATAGTACATAATACTGTATTGGAAAAGGCTAAAGCGAAATATTTTTATAGGAGAAGTGAAATCAAAACATTTACAATTTCAGCTAACACTTCCAACATATAGTGGGATAATATATTTATAGGACAAATACCAAAAGCTCTAGTATTTTGTATGGTTAATAATGAAAATTTCATACCATAAAAAATCCATACCATTTCGATCATCAAAATCTCACACAATTTCAATTATATGTGAATGGACTGCCTAAACTCTGCAATTGAAAAAAATTTTACATTAAATAATCTTTGCAATTCTCGTGCATATTTGACATTATTTAACGGGACACGTTGACATCATTCTGATAGAGGGCATCAAATTTCAAAAGAAGTATTTTATTATTTTATAAGTATTTTAGGTTATATAATATTGGCTTTTAATTTATCAGCAGACGGCTCGGGAACAGATATATGTCAGAGTTTATTAAAGTAATAATTAACGGAGTAGTAAAGATTGAAGCAAGACTCAGTTATCCATTAACTTCAACATTAACATGCATTGTGTTTGCAAAATTCGATGCTTATATCGAAATTGATAAAAATCGTAACGTTTACGTAAGCATATAAAAAGGAAGTTCAGGCGACCCATTCAACTCACTTGAAAATGGCATGTGCTCTAGTAGATTTATCGTTCAGTACGGACGATAACAATACAATATTTGTAAAAAATCTTGCTGTTGGAATAAAAGAAAAATGTAACACTATTTCAAAAGAATTAAAGTATAAATTTCCAACCAGAGATTTAAAAAAATAGACATCAACAATTACTCTTTTGGTCATATGGACAACAACAAAACAACTAATAATTTAATAAATTTATCGGAAATTTCGATATAATGTTTACAAATGAAAAACTTAAAGGTGAATATTTAACAGCATACATAAATGGAAATACTTGACTAATTGATATTTCTCATTTACAAAACAATAATGAATCTTAATCTAAACTTCAGATAGAGAAAGTGCTGAAATGTAATAGTGTGACAAGAAAACTATTTAAAGGTGTTTTTGCTGTTGATCAAATACCAAAAAATATTTCAAAACCTGGTATTTTAGTAATAAATACCGACACTTCTGCTAAAAAAAGAACACATTGGCTAGGAATTTTTGTATCAGTTCTGTGTAGAATATTTTGATTCATTTGGAAACCCACCATTCGACAGTGAGATTGTGAAATTTCTACAAAATAAATCAAAATGTTTTATTTTCAACAATAAACGTTTAAAAAGTGACTTTACATCAGTCTGTGGCCAATATTGTTGTGTAAATTTATGGAAGCGATGTAACTGCAAGAGCATGAAACATTTTATTAATTTATTCATATATTGAATCCCCACTTAAAAACGATAAAAAAATACAAATAATGCTTCGAAGAATTTAAAAAAAAAAAAATTTAAGAAAACTATTTCGAACTAATAAATATAAATTTTTCAAATATATATTCCATCAGTTTAAAAAAAAGAAAATTAACATCAAATATCGAAACATTTGAAAAACAAAGCAAACGTATCAGTAGCAACCTCAACAGCAACATCAACGAATCACAACAAAAGCTCTTATTAAGTTACATTTATTATTTGGATAAAAAACAAACAACAAAACTACAAATTGGATTTAATGTTGAAAATTTGAAAATTAATATTTTCCAATGTAATCGTAAAGTCATTGGCGAAATGAATTATTTGGAGTGGTATGCATTTTATCAAGATTTTACAAGCTACCAACTCCATAAATTAAATTCAAATAAATTTCCACTAAAATTTAATCATGGTGGAGGAACAACTAAAAAACCATGAGTATACTCGATTTTGTCTTATGTTAGACTTTATTCAAGCAGTGATGTCATATAACAATGAAGCCGAATTGAATGTACGAGAATATGTATTAAAATATTTTGAGAGATGTATTGAAAAGAATAAGCTAAAACTGGACCAAGAAGATTTCTATATTCCTATGAATTTACATACAGCAGAGCACAATGCAACTATTCCCGGCTCTTTTATGAAATACCATTATTTATGTCTGCAAAAATATATTGGTCAACAATAAATAAAACAAATACTTTTTAAAACCAATTTTTATTATTATTATTATCTTTTATTAATTATTATTATCTTTTATTAAAAACATATATAAATTCATACAATTTTTTACAGCACATCTTTGATGGTGGGGACAAATTTATTTTTGTTATATTCATTTTTCTGTTTAGCATTAAAATTTAACTCTTCAAATGAATATGGTGCTTTAAATATAAATAGCATTGGTACAAGAGTACCATCAGATATCATAGAAAATTTTTTCAAAAAATATTCTCTATTATTTTACAATAACAAATTATAAATCAACTATAGCCCTCCTGCTGCTGCTGTTGCTGTTCATTTTATTCTTCACTAAATAAACTAAATAAACTATAATAGAGTAACAGCAGCAGCATCAGCATTTTACTTATACTTTTGATTTCAGCAACCATTGCGGAGGATACCTAAAGATTATATAGAATGGTAAATTTTTTCAAATCCCATGCTTCGTCGGATCTTCAAAGACCGTTTGAAAAAAACAATCTGACTATGGTAGAAAACTTGCTGTTTCTCTGTCTCTCTCTCGCAGATTGCTTTTTTTTTTTAATGTTTTTTTTTAACAAATATTTTTTTTTGTTGCAAATCAACGCTAAAGTCTGGCAACAGTTTACCCGGAGGTATGGGGATGATGTCCGTCGCAGCCCTGGACTCCTCCGGACGTTCGAGAATTCGGGTGCTAGATCCCAAGACTTGGGAACGTTGTCGGAGCCAGTCTTCCAGAAGTCCGTTACCGGAACCGGTCCTCCGGAAGTCCGTTGCCAGAATTGGTCCTGCGGAAGTCTGTTTCTAGAACCGGTCCTCTGGAAGTTCCTTGCTGGAGCCGGTCTTCCGGAAGTCTGATGTCGGAGCCGGTCTTCCCGTAGTCCATTGTCGGAGCCGGTCCTGCTGAAATTAGACATTGATGCTTATGGGTAGTAATAGGGGGTAAATAAAAAAACAAAACAAAATTACTAATATATATTTTTATTTTAATAATTTTGCTTGAGAATTTATATCTACAGCAGAAATAAGGTCAAACAATGCCATATTCCATCTGTCCTTGTCACGTCCCGTACATTTAAAATAAAAATAAGTACTATTTAATTCAGCCAATTGTGACTGAGTTGTTACCTTTTTGGAGAATCGCTCTGGCATGAAAAATGATTTCCTTGCTCAATGGGTCTTGCACTTCATACAGTACCACTGTTTGTCCTCTTTTCGTATCTAAAAATCTCCAAGATAGCACCTCATACATTTTATCTTTCATCAAAAAATCAATGTTTCGGTATGGTTCATTTTCACCCTTCCCCAACGAAATTAAGTTTTCAATAAAAGCCTGCAAAATTATATATATATATATATATATATATGTAAATAGATATAGAATTAATTTATAATTAATTCTTAATTAAGAGTAAGAAAAAAAACAAATCTTACCATTTTTATATATTTTTTTTTTTTTTGTGGTTTTTTTTCAATATGAACTGATTTTGTTTTTGAAATAAGTTAATTAACATCAGTTTATATACATTTGTAAAATATTATAGAAGAAGGAGAAAATCATGCCTCCCCCCACCTACTATATGTTTTTAACATGATATAATATCATTAATTTTTTTTTGTATCCAATATCAATTTATTTGTAATTATAATGAACACACATCTAACCACAAATATTACACATTAAATATTTATGAATTTATTATGCAATACCTGTTGCAACTTTTTCAATGTATAAATTGGTTGTTATTAAAATAAAATATAAAATGTAATGTAAACATCATTGAAAGATATTATAAAAAAAAAAACATTGATTTGACTACTTATACATTGTTGCACATTCATTTGACTCATTAAACATATGTGTGTTATTAACATACTTAAAACATTTAACACACAAACACAGACACACATGTCCCAGACAGCACATTTTTTATTTAGTAAATTTTTTTTCTAATATGATGCAACATTGGTTAGTACATATTTATTATTATTATTTTATAATTTAACAGAGTATTTCTATAACTAAATAAAGCATAAATTATGTATTTGTCAAGTTGTTGTTGTTTCATTAATTTATATTGATTATTGATTTTGTGGATTTTGTTAGAAAACGTGATTTTTGTTAGAAAACGTAACTACCTAAAAAAAAAAAAGAAAAGTTATCTGCAACTTTGTTGCATTCATTAGATATTATTTACACAAATTAATTTTGTAAATACATATGGAAGTTAGACATACATTTTTATTATACCTGTATGAACTATGTTCAAGGGTATAATAAATTTGCCATTACGTTTGTGACACCTTAAAGGAGTCGAGCTAGATATAGTGTCAAAGGTATGGATCGGCTCAGAATCGAATTCTGAGTCGATTAAGCCATGTACGTCCGTCCGTCCGTCCGTCCGTCCGTCCGCACGATAACTCAAAAAATAAAGGAGCTAGGGGACTGAAATTTTTTTTACGTCACTTTTGCAAAATTGTTAGTTTTGCTATTTAAATCTAACATTTTCGGTCGGCGGGTTCGAGTAGCTGCCATACAACTTCTATCTTTATATAGAAATAACTCAGTATCTATTCAAGCTAGGTTTCTGAAATTTTGCAAATGATGATCAAGTTTTATGGCAACAACTTCTGTAAAATTTGGTTGTGCTGGTGCAGCGAGTTCGGGTAGCTGCCATACAACTTCTCCGTTTAAATGAGAATAACTCAGTGTTTATTGAAGCTAGGAATCTGAAATTTAGTAAAGAGGTGTCGAGTTACATGCCAACAACTTTTGTAAAATTTGGTTGGTCTAGAGCAGCCGGTTCAGACTTCTTGCACTTCTTGGAACCTAATGAAGCTAGGCGTCTGAAATTTTGCAAATGATGATCAAGTTTTATGGCAACAACTTTTGTAAAATTTGGTTGTGGTGGTGCGGCGGGTTCGGGTAGCTGCCATACAACTTATCCGGTTAAATGAGAATAACTCAGTGTTTATTGAAGCTAGGAATCTGAAATTTAGTAAAGAAGTGTCGAGTTATATGCCAACAACTTTTGTAAAATTTGTTTGGCCTAGAACAGCCGGTTCAGGCTTCTTGCACCTCTTGGAAGTTAATAAAGCTAGGCGTCTGAAATCTTGCAAATGATGATCAAGTTTTATGGCAACAACTTCTACAAAATTTGGTTGTGCTGGTGCGATGGGTTCGGGTAGCTGCCATACAAAATCTCTTTTTAAATGAAAAGAACTCAGTGTCCGTCCGCACGATAACTCAAAAACTAGAGGAGCTAGCAGGCTGAAAATTTTTTTACGTCACTTTTGTAAAATTGTTAGTTTTGCTATTTAACCCCAGCATTTTCTGTCCCCGGGTTCGGGTAGCTGCCATACAACGTCTTTCTTTAAATAGAAATAACCCAGTGTCTGTTCAATCTAGGTATCTGAAATTTTGCGAATGATGATCAAGTTTTATGGCAACAACTTCTGCAAAATTTGGTTGTGGTGGTGTGACGGGTTCGGGTAGCTGCCATACAAAATCTCTTTTTAAATGAAAGAACTCAGTGTCCGTCCGCACTATAACTCAAAAAATAGAGGAGCTAGGAGGCTGAAAATTTTTTTACGTTACTTTTGTAAAATTGTTAGTTTTGCTATTTAACTCCAGCATTTTCGGCCGCCGGGTTCGAGTAGCTGCCATACAACGTCTTTCTTTAAATGGAAATAACCCAGTGTCTGTTCAATCTAGGTATCTGAAATTTTGCGAATGATGATCAAGTTTTATGGCAACAACTTCTGCAAAATTTGGTTGTGGTGGTGTGACGGGTTCGGGTAGCTGCCATACAAAATCTCTTTTTAAATGAAAGAACTCAGTGTCCGTCCGCACTATAACTCAAAAAATAGAGGAGCTAGGAGGCTGAAAATTTTTTTACGTTACTTTTGTAAAATTGTTAGTTTTGCTATTTAACTCCAGCATTTTCGGCCGCCGGGTTCGAGTAGCTGCCATACAACGTCTTTCTTTAAATGGAAATAACCCAGTGTCTATTCAATCTAGGTATCTGAAATTTTGCAAATGATGATCGAGTTTTATGGCAACAACTTCTGTAAAATTTTGTTGTGATGATATGACAGGTTCGGATAGTTGCCATACAACTTCTCTTTTTAAATGAAAATAACTCAGTGTCTATTGAAGCTAGCTATCTGAAATTTAGTCAAAAAGTGTCGAGTTGCATGCCAAAAACTTTTGTAAAATTTGAATGGTCTAAAGCAGCCGGTTCAGGCTTTTTGCATTTCTTGGAACTTAATGAAGCTAGGCGCAATAGATTCGGGTAGCTATCATACAACTCCACAATTTACATAAATATATCTCTGTAGTTCGGTACTAAAACTCTGAATGTTTTTAAAAGATGATCAAGTTTTATAGAAACAGGATATATTACGTTCATACGGGTATCCCAGAGTTGACACAGTCTACTCTACTGCACTCTTCCTCGTTTTTTTTTTAATTTTAAGTTTTAAATGTTTATATTTTTTTTTTATTGAAAATTAAATATTCCTTTCACTTTTTATATAGTGTTATGATAAAATAATATAAAAAATTTTGTGTATATCTTAAATACTTCGCCATCTATTATGAAAAGTGCAAGTGCAATTTTCCACATCATGACTTTGTTGGTATATAGTTTCAATTTTGTAATAATTTGATTAATATGCAACATTGTAGTAATTCATTAGAAAAACTCAATATTCCTTTTATGTTCTGATATGTTATATATACATTCAAATTATGCAATCAAGTTAGTTTCGGTTTATCTATATAGAATTAGAAAAATTTGTATATATATACAATTAACTTCTTGAGTTTACGTGTTAAATCACTAAATTTAAGACTAAGTTAAAGTTATTTATAGACTAAATTAATATTGTTTTAATATAAGAAAAGGACACTAACAAAAAAAAATAAAAAAGAAAAATGAGTTCAGAAAAAAAAAGAATTAAAGTGCAATGTGATAAATGTGAAAAAGTGTTCACAAGATCTGACAATTTAAACATACATAAATGTGAAACACAATTAAAACATAATAGTGAAATATGTAAAAAATCATTTAATAGAAATGATAGTTTATTAAGACATAAAAAGAGACATCAAAAAATTTTGGAAAATGTAAAATTTTGCAGTAAGTGCAAATCAAACGTTACTACCACTTTGTGGAACTAGCACATCCGAACAAATAAACATAAAAGTAATGCAGCAGAAGTAATTAGATCTAATGTTAGACATATTGATGAATGTTTTCAAAATAGAATAGAAACGTTTATTAGAGATAATGATGATGGAAGCATACTAAACCCATCAAACTTTCTGGAAAAGGCTCAGACCGATATAATTGAATTATTGATGCAATCATTAAAAAAGCACAACGCTATAAAAGTAAATCTTGAGCTTTTTGGTGAATATGCTATAAAGCCAACAGAAGAAGAGTTTGAAAATATATCAATCAAATCTTTTCAAACTCGAATGTTTAGTATTACACAAGCAGATGATCTTAATGATTTTTTTGAAAAGACTAAAGAACTTATTCAACAAAAAGCAGAAGACTTGCAAGAAAAAGACAGTGGTTGGGCGTTAATCAGGATTTTACATATTGCAATAAATATCAATAAATTTGAACTAATACGTGTCTCTAGTTATATTAAACTACCGAAAAGCATAGAAGACAAAAGTAATGTAGCTATGAGAGTTCTGGAACACTTTTTTATACAAACTTTATATGGAGACAAAAAATGAGTTTTCTAGTAGCTTATGATAGTTGATTAGAAAGAAGGACATATAAGTTGTATGGTACAACGACACTACCACTGATTGGTTGTGTGTATGTGTGTGCATGACAAAAAATTTCAAATATAAAAAATTCACATTATTAAGATATGAATTCATATACGTGTATATCATACATAAATAATGATAAAATAGTACATTATGCTGTTGCTTTTAATTTTTGTTTTTAACATATGGAATGGTGCGATAAGAGGACAAATTAATTTGAAATAATATTTATTTGTTAGTATGTTTTGGATATAAATAATTATGGTTTTTTGTTTTGAGCACATTCTTATCAACATTAAATTTTTTATCAATAGCTTTTTCTTATGAAATAACCCATTTGTAAATCTTTCAATATTTTATAAAAGTAAGTATTGCATCATACAAAATAAATATTGTGTAGTAAACTTACTACATTGATTCTGAAACTTTAAACGATATTGAAATTTTACTAACGATAAAACTTAATTTTCCTTTTTTCGTTTTTTTCTCTTTTCTTTTGTTTGATTAAATATGTGAAATTTATGTAAACGTAAACTTACTACATAGCCCACATTATCTATTTTATGATTGACATTTTGTATACCTATATAGAAGAAATTCATCATGATCTACAATATAATAAATATATCATTTGCCGATATTTTCCAAGTTCCATAATCAATGTAGTTTTCCATAATCAATTTCCATAATCAGTGCAATTCCATAATCAATGTTGTGTAGGTTCACATTATATTATATACTTTTTACCGTATGTGACGTCATTTTCAATTATTTTTTTATTACGCAACTCAATTCTTATTATTTTCATATTTTTTGTTTTTTCTCTAATTATTATTTTTAAAAACTAAATCAGCAATTTTTGAATTTTTCTCTTTCAAAATCATCCTTTTTACAGATAAGCACTTCACCTAAAATTTATATTGTGTTGAAACAATAACACACACACACACATACACACACACAATTAAAACTGCAAAATATAGGATAGGATATTTTTGATAATTTCATAACAATAATATCTTTACAACTAAAATATAGTCTATTCAAAATCATCTAAAATCGTTGATACATGGTTTCGACAACTTCGGCGGGTTTACTTATTAACAACTTCAACGGATACATGCTTATAGCATTTCTAGTCAAGTTCCAAGTTTACGACTCTATCGAAATTCAAAAACCATTTCAAAACCTAATTCTTCTCAAATTTTATTGAATCATTCAACCTTCTAATCCTAAAATCAATTTCATTATACTTACTCTTAGTTATCACTTTCAAAATAAAAAAAAAAAAATACTGATACTGATAAGAAAATTATGTTTTGTCGTTGCTAAAATTCTTCATAATCTACACATATATAGTAAATACATCATCTGCCTAAATTTTTCCATAATTCATGTAGTAACTTTGCTACATAGCCCATATTATCTACTTTATGATTGAAATTTGTATATTATATAGAAAAAATTCATAAGATCTACACAAATAATAAATACATCCACTCGCTTATATTTTTTATAAGTTTCATAATCAATGTAGTATGTTTACTACACAATATTTATTTTGTATGAAAAAATAGTAAAATAATAAGAATTGAGTTGTGAAATAAAAAAATAAATTGAAAATGACGTCAGGGAATTCCATTTTTCTTTTATTTGATAAAATATGTGAAATTTATGTTTTACTGTCGGTAAAATGTATATATACCTACATAATATAATGTGAACCTATATGTATACTACATTGATTATGGAACTTAGAAAAATATCGGCAAATGATGTATTTATTATATTATATGTATGTTTAGATAATGATGAATTTTTTCTATATAGGTATATAAAATTTCAATCATAAATGGATATGTATTATGTAATAAATGTTTGTGGGCTATGAGGGCTATGTAGTAAAATTAAAATTGATTCTTGTGGTACTCCTTTACTATAGTTTTTGCTTCACTCAATGTATTACCGTTATTATCTCTCAGTTTGCAACTAGTTAAATATGAATTAATTTAATATTGATACAAAATCAATTAAAGTAAGTGGCTATTGTAGCAACAGTGGCTATTGGCAACATACAATTTTACTATAATAGTACTATGGGTACAAGGGAAATTTATTTTTTATTTTTCGAATCATTTCATAATAAAACATTGTTTTTTATTTTTTACTTTTAATTATTACATATTTTTTATTTTATTTTATATAGATACATATTTATTTATTTATTTCATTTCAAACTTAGAACTAAGACTATTAACATATTCAATACTTACAACTACAAATTTTTAAAAATGAAATAGCTAGAGCTGGTTTCACAATAATTATTCAAATATCATATTTAAATTAAAGTAAGCAAAATTAAATTACATTGTGTGTAAAGTATTTTCAATCAACAATTTTAAAATGACCCCACGGTAATGTTTCATAAAAATTTTTTATTAAATATCGCTTATCATCATATGGAGATAAAGCAACTTTTGGTTGTTTTATTGAAGTAACATTATGTTTTTTCGAGGATATTAAATTTTGTGATATAATTTTTTCAATATTAGTATCTAAACATGTTATATAATCCTCAAATTCTATCTTATTTAGACTTTTTTGATTGAATTCCACCTTCTAATCGAATAGCATACATTTTTGATCTTAAACCTGCAAATTCGCTCATGATCATCCCATTGTTCTCATCCTTCATAAGAGCTAATACTTTTTTATTAACATGTGGAATGTTATATGGATTATTAGGAGGATAATCGCTAGTAACAAAATGGGTGTAGCAATCTGTTTTAATAATTTCATATATATCAGGATAAATTATTTCATAAATTAATGAATCTGTATCTGTATAACAAATGGTACAATTGGCATCAAATTTAGGTTTCATATAGTTATAGTGGAAATCATATATGGTTGTTTTAGCTAAATCTAAAATACATATACCAACATAAATCGGTTTATTAAAGAAAATTTCCGATTTATTTAATTCGATTGCTACAAGGTTTTCATTAAAAATGCTAACCGCTTTAAAGTTGGGGTTTGATATGAGAGCTTCGGCGCCATAACGTCCCAACCATTTTGCTACTAATTTAACTATGGAATGTTTACGAACATTCTCCATAGTCTTACCAAAAACTGCATTATTCATCAATTTAAATAAATTTTTTTCAAATTCATTTTTTGCTTCAGCTCTCAATTTTGTGTTTAAATCAATATATGGTTTTAACCACGGTGTTTGGTTAAACTGTAATATGTACTTTTGTGAGTTTTACACCATTTTTAATAGCTTGTTGTAAATTGCGATAATGAATAATATACTTTGAATTATTGTTAAAAGTTGCGAGAAGTTTTTTATGCTTGGAACCTGGAGGTATAGAGTGCTCTGGACAAAAAGGTAAATCTCTATGAATGTTATGAAGTTCTTGTGGATATTCTAAATCCACTTCTAATATATATCCAATATTCGATGTCTCTGATATAATGTCTCTGGCATAATATTAAATTTATGGTTTTCATACCATTTGAACCTCCCCAATGGTAAATATTGCGACATTGCCCAACCATATTGGTTATTTATATCATAATACATTAAATATTTTAATTGCTCATCAGCTTTGTGATCTTCCATATACTTATTACTCGCTTTAGAATAACGTTTAGTGCATTGACTATGACCCCCTCGAATACTCCGCTCTTTAAACATTAGCATATCTATATCGGTAATTAATTCTAATGTAATAGCAGTATATTTGAGCAGAGCATACCAAGTATATCCTGGTAGAGTATAGTAATGTGCGGGATCTAAACTATATGTTTCCATACAACTAGCACGAAACTGTTCGAAAACATCTGCTAAAAGAAGAATATCAGTTTTTAAGTATAAATCGGAATATTCCCCTAAATTTTTAATATTGAACTTATCCCACACAGTAATAGCATGGTTATAGTCTTCCATTGTAATATTCATATCATTTAGTTTACTATAGGAATTCTCAATTTTTGGTAGAGATGTTTCACAAAATTTACTTTCACCATCCATATAATCATAGGGAAATACACCTTTACGTGTTAGTAATTTATATTGAATCTCATCTAATTCTAAAAATTCTGGTTTTAATATTGGAAAAGAAATTATGGAAGAAGAAAGGGCATCAAGGCTGCTGTTCATAAACCGGAATGAATCTATAAAACGAAATTTAATAAGATATTCATCTAATTTTTTTGTAAATGATATATAACGTTATTTGTTTATTGGTAATAAATGATCTCTACCATTCAAATCAGAAGCTATATTTTTTATTATAAAATGAGAATCATATCCACTTAAATTATGAAATATAATTGGAACCGTATGTGTATCCAGAAAATCAATATTACAGTCATTATGAGACACGGACCACGATATTCGCCTGTTAGATGACAATGATCTCGAACTTTTTTTTCACTATCATTAAATATTCTATGGCATATATGACATGTTGTAGCGTTTTCAAAATCAAAAATTTGTTCACTAGTTAATTTCTTCATAGGTAACGGACAAAGAAAAACTGTTTCCAAATTTTCAGCAAAATCTAATAGCTCACGCGTGAACGATTCAATACAATCTACACCGCGGTAAAATTTATAAATTGATAACGTGGGGTCATATGAACATTTAATATAAAATCCTATACTATATGGTATATGATTTTGATAGTTATTACTATTATCATTTACCTGTTGAAGTAAACACTCTAAATCTGCATAAATGACGAATGGCGCCTTTTCCTTATTTCTATAATTCTTAAATTGTAGATGCTTTTGATCTTCATTTGGTAAACGTATTTTGCAATTATTCATGTTTTTACAATCCACATGATGTCTCTTCAATTTTTCTTTACTAAAGAAATAGTGAAGACAGTGATCACAGAAATATTTTACACCATTGCGTTTAGATAATTGATTAGATAGCAATGTTGACAGATTTTTTATCCATACATAGTGATATTGAAGAATTTGCTTATTATTACCATTATCATAATCATTATCCTTACCATCATAATAATATTCGTTTTGATACAATAGAAGATTTGCATGCTTATTTTTCTTGTTTTTACTCAAATATGTTGGTTGAACACTAAATTTCCCACTCTTTTTAATTAGAATGTATACATTTATTGAAACATCATTTTGTGATTCAAATCGTGGTATTTGACTAATCTTCATTGGAAATGTGATATTATTAAAGCTCAATACTGATGAATAATGTGGATATTTTGAAACACGATGAGGATTGTAGCCAACAGGATAAAGAGCTGAAACTACAGCCCAAGCAAAGCATGCTGCATCATTATTTTTTACGTTGATACAGGCATGTTTTAGCTTTAACCAATATGGTAGTTCAATGTATGCTGATCCTATCATTGGTGTATATTTACTTATATTGATAGCCAAATTGATTATTGATGATAGCGCCCAACCGCTATCTTTTTCTTGAAATTCATCAAGATCCTTCATTATGATTGATTTTATGTTCTCAATAAACCACTTGTTAATGTTAGTATTATTATTTATTATACCATTTTTAGTATTCATGTATTTAAAATCATAGGTATCTTCATCACCTTTAGCGATTTTAAATTCACCACCATTTTCTTTTTTAAGAACATTTTTAATATGCCTACTAAAGAGTTTTTCGCAATCATTTAAACATGTATCGGGCTCCTTATGGTTTATATTTATAATGATTCCAGTTCTAATACGTCCATTAAAAGCTGACTGAATATTTCGCCATACTAAATTTTTCTTCATTAATTTTGGTTTAATATTGCCACCAGTTTTTATTCTTACGATCTTTAATTTTTAATTTTATTATTAATGTTTATTTGTTGTAAATCAATTATTTGTTGTAAATTAACGCTAAAGTCTGGCGACAGTTGACTCGAAGACATGGCGTCCGTCGCAGCCCTGGGCCCTCAGCCCCCCCGGGTGCTCGGGCACTCGGGCGCTAGATCCCAAGAGCCGGGAACGTTTTTAGAGCCAGTCTGCCGGAAGTCCGTTACCGGAACCGGTCCTCCGGAAGTCCGTTGCCAGAACCTGTCCTCCGGAAGTCCGTTGCCAGAATCGGTCTTCCAGAAGTCTGTTTCTAGAACCGGTCCTCTGGAAGTTCGTTGCCGGAGCCGGTCCTGCTGAAATAAGACATTGATGCTTATGAGTAGTAATAGGGGGTAAATAAAAAAACAAAACAAAATTACTAATATATATTTTTATTTTAATAATTTTGCTTGAGAATTTATATCTACAGCAGAAATAAGGTCAAACAATGCCATATTCCATCTGTCCTTGTCACGCCCCGTAAATTTAAAATAAAAATAAGTATTTAACTATTTAACTCGGCCAATTGTGATTTTCTCACCTTTTCGGAGAATCGCTCTGGCATGTAAAATATAGTGATTTCTTGCTCAAGGGAGCTTGCACATCACACAATACCACTATTTGTCCTCTTTTCGTGTCTAAAAATATCCATGATATCACCTCATACATTTTATCTTTCACCAAAAAATCAATGTTTCGGGATGGTTAATTTTTAACTTCCTCTACGAAATTAAGTTTTCAATAAAAGCCTGTGAAATTATATATATATATATAAATAGAAATAGAAAATAATAAAAAATTAATTTAAGAATAAGAAAAAAAAAATCTTACTATTTTAATATTGTAGTATTATATATTTGTTTTGTTTTTATTTTTTTTGTGGTGTTTCAATATACCAAACTGATTTATTTTGAAAAAAATTAATTAAGATCAGTTTATATACATTTGTAAAATATTATAGAACAAGAAAAATTGGCCCCCCTACTATATTTTTAACATGACATAATATCATACAATTTTTTTTTTTATCCAATATCAATTTATTTGTTTTTATAGTGAACACACATCTAACCAAAAATATCGCATATAAAATATTTATGAATTTATTATGCAATACCTGTTGCAACTTTCAATGTATAAATTAGTTCTTATTAAAATAAAATATAAAATGTAATGTAAACGTCATTGAAAGACATCATAAAAAAAAAAATTAAATTATGATGAAATAATATAAACAATTTTGTATAAGTATATCTTAAATACTTCAACATATATTATGAAAAGTGCAGGCAATTTTCCACATCATGATTTTTTTGGTATAGGTTAAAAATTTTGTAATAATGTGATTAATATGCAACATTGTAGTAATTCATTAGAAAAACTTCATTTTCATTTTATGTTCTGCTATATTATATATATATAAATTCAAATTATGCAATCGAGTTAGTTTAGGTTTATCTATATAGAATTAGAAAAATGTATATGTATATACAATTGACTTCTTGAGTTTACGTGTTAAATCAATAAATTTAAGACTAAGTTAAAGTCATTTATAGACTAAATTAATATTGTACATATATTGTAAGAAAAGAACACTAACAAAAAAAAAAAAGAATTAAATTGGAATGTCATAAATGTGGAAAGTGTTCACAAAATCTGACAATTTAAAATGTGAAACACAATTAAAACATAATTGTGAAATATGTTTAAAATTATTTAATAGAAAAGATTGTTTATGAAAACATAAAAAGAGACATCAAAAAATTTTGGAAAATGTAAAATCTTGCAGTAAATGCAAATCAAACACTTTGTGGAACAAACACTTTGTGGAACTACCCCATCCGAACAAATAACCATAAAAGTAATACGACAGAAGTAATCAGATCTAATGTTAGACATATTGATGAATGTTTTCAAAATAGAATAGAAACGTTTATTTAATGATGATGGAAGCATACTAAACGCATCAAATTTCTGGAAAAGGCTCAGACCGAAATAATTGAATTGTTGATGCAATCACTAAAAAAGCACAACGCTATAAAAGTAAATCTTGAGCTTTTTGGTGAATATATAAAGCTAACAGAAGAATAGTTTGAAAATATATCAATCAAATCTTTTGAAACTCGAATATTCAGTATTACACAAGCAGATGATCTTAATGATTTTTTTGAAAAGGCTAAAGAAATTATTCAACAAAAAGAAGACTTCCAAGAAAAAGACAGTGGCTGGGCGTTAATTAGGATTTGACACATTGAAATAAATATTAATAAATTTGAGCCAATACGTTTGTCTAGTTAAATTAAACTACCGAAAAACATAGAAGACAAAAAAGCATGCATTAATATTCAGAATAAAGATAACTTCTGTTTGAAGTGGTGTTTAGTATCAGCTTTACAAACTTGTATTCAAAATGCTGAACGAACATCTTCATATAAACTCAATAATATTTCTCTACCCATAGTCGAGCTAGAGTTTGGTGATGTACGACAGCTTAATTTTAGCACTATATGCAATTTCCAGCTAAATTGAACGAGTTAAATTTATTTGAAGAACTAAATAGCGAAGTAAGTATTAATTTGTTTGGACTGGAAGTCATTAATAAAAAATATAAGGTTGTTAGACCATTCTATTTAACAAAATAAAAAAAAAACCATGTAAATTTATTGCTTTTGCAAAAGCATGATACATTTCATTTTGTATACATAAAAAATTTATCAAGATTAATAAGTAGTTCTGTAACAAAACATATACATGAAGTTTATATTTGTAATATGTGCTTGAAACATTTTTATACATTACAACAGCGTGGTTTACACAAAATTGAGAGCAATAAAGTCGTAACAAAGCTTCCATCTATTGAGAAAAATACACTAGAGATTAAAAATTATCAATAACAATTGTTATTTATGCCGATGCTGAAAGTATTTTACAACCTATTGTAACATTTTTTTTTTTTTTACGAGGGTTGGTGGAAAACTCGAAAGTCACCAAGAGGAACTGCACGTACTTCCTCAGGGTAGTGTTGGACTTTAACCAACCAAAACCAACCCCCTTTAAAAACCAAACTTTAGGATGGAACCTTTAATACGAATGTACAGTTTGGTTTGGGGATAAGGATGTGGGAAGGATAATTGGGAAAATTGGAATTGGGAAATTTGGATCATGGGGGATAGGTAGGAAAATTTGGCGGGACATTTTGAAGAAAGATGTTAATGTTCTTCTTAAACTTAAGTAAATCGTACACATAAGAATTACCAACTTTAGGGAACACATGCGATGGTATATGGTTCCACAAACGCGACGTGCGCATAACAAACGAATTTCCATAGGCTGTATTTCGCCATCTTGATAACTCAACATGGTAGGGATGAGCATCTGTTGCCCTCCTTGTTTCTCGTTGGAAAACTTTGAGTGGAGGCATTAGTTGTTTTATTTCTTTAGAACAAGTATTAATCCCTACGAGATACCTATAAAACAAGGTCAGCGACCCAACTGTGCGACGATGGCTGAGTGGAGTGAGCATTGAAGTTGCACTGGGGTCGTTGATCAAACGAATAGCTCTGTTTTGCACATTATCTAAATAACCAAGTGCTGTTTGAGGCCCTGCAGCCCAAATGTGTGCATTGTACTCCATTTTCGGCCTAATGTACGTTTTATAGATATTAAGAAGATCAGATGCGGAAAAGTAAGTTTTGCAGCGATACAAAAAACCCAAACATTTAGCTGCATCCTTAGCTATACCAAAAATGTGATTTGACCAAGTCAATTTTTGGTTTAACCCGATGCCCAGCATGTTTAAGTCCATTGACTGCTGCAAGACCTCTCTCTGAAATAGTAGGGTAGGAACAGTAGTGGCAATTTTCCGCGAGATCAGACAGCATTGTGTTTTTTGGTGTTGAACTCAACTCTATTGACTTCGCCCCATTTTTGAATTTTTGCTAAATCGTTATTTAGCTCACTAATAGTGAAATTTTTTGCTGTTGTATTAATCTGGTGATTAATGTTACAGCGGCTATGAAACTCATAGGAAGCTACAAGGGTGCTGTCGTCTGCGAAACTATGGATCGGATTGGAGGTTAATGAGAGTAGGTCATTGATAAATATTAAGAAGAGAGTTGGGGATAAAACTGATCCCTGGGGGACACCAGCATTTATTTTGAATTTGTCAGATGAATATCCATCGACCAGAACACGAATCGTGCGATTCGAAAGGAAATCTCCAATCCATTTTAGAAAGACCCTACCTAGACCTAATGCTTTGCATTTTGCCAATAGAGCATCGTGCCAAACTCGATCGAAAGCCTTAGAAATATCAAGAGCCACAACATCAGACTCACCAGAATGATGAAGGTTGATGCTTAGCTTCTCACAAAGGTAAGTCATGAGATCACCGGTTGAACGACGTGCTCTGAACCCGTATTGACGATCATGAAGCAAACCTTTGTGGTCCAGGTATTTCATAAGCTTTTGGTTCACTATTTTCTCCATTACCTTGGAGACGACCGAAGTTATAGCACTAGGGCGGTAGTTGGAGGAATCGCTTTTATTATCTTTTTTGGGAATTGGGAAAATATGTGCAACCTTCCATTCGGTAGGATGAATACCCGAAGTGAAGAAGAGGTAGAAAAGGTTGCGCAGAGGTTTTGAAATAGTGGAGTAGGTATTTTTAAGCACCATGGTGGTTATACCATCTGGACCAGCTGACTTGCTTGTATATTTTTAAATTTTCATCACCGCCCGCTTCCTAAAGTAAATTTTACCGAAGCAGCGGCCAGCTCCTGGACCAAAAGATGGCATCTGAGCTGACTGTGACAGTGTCGAATTAAAAGCGAACTGCTTGCCAAATAAGTTCGCTTTCTCTTTAGAATCTGATACGGTTCTGTTATTATTATCAATAAGTGGTGGAAAGGAAGACCTTCTAACGTCTTCCTTTAGATTTTTGGCAAATGACCAAAAAGATTTGTCATTCTTTGGCATGTGGATGATTTTATGTTTCAACCTTTGGTTGAACAAGAATTTTTGCTTATTGATAACTCTCTTGCACCTGTTTCTCACCACTATATAGTTGGCCCTGTGCGCCTCCGACCTATTGTTTTGGTACAGTTTAAAAGTCTCCTCTTTTCTAGAAATAGCGTCTTTTCAAATACGATTAAACCAAGATTTGGGACTCCTTTTAACAGATTTCATGGAATGAGGGATGAATAACCTCATTCCAAGTAAAATAGTTTCACTAATCGCATTTGCAGCAAAGTTAACATTTCTGTTGCGGAAGCAGAATGACCAATCAAAGGCTCTAAAAAAGTTGTTAAGGCCCTGCCAGTCAGCATGGCTGTAACGCCAAAATAGTTTTTTGGGAGGGAACCTCTGGTTGGAGATTGGGCTTACCCGGAAACTTCTGCTAACCAAAAAATGATCGGAATTACCAAGGGGGCAACCAACTGAAGCCACATATTTTTCAGGGTGTGTGGTCAGAAACAGATCCAAGAGGTGACCTTCATGATCAGCACGGTCCGGGATCCTAGTGGGATTTTGGACAAGTTGAGAAAGGTGGAAGCGCGTGGAGAATAGTTCAACTTGTTTCCCAATTGAGTTTTGACTCGGGGAGATGTTGCTAGAAAAATGAAGCCAATCCCTGTTATGAATGTTGAAATCTCCCGCCAGAACAATTTCAGTTTCTGGAGATACGTCCAAAATTTCATTGATCTGGTTCGATAGACTTTCAATTTCCATAGCAGTTTCTTGTTAATTCGAGTTGGGTGATCTGTATAGGAAACAGAAATGTATGACATGCTTTTAAACAAACATTTATATTTTGGCTAGAACATTTATATTTTGGAAGTGTGTTGAAAGCGATGTCATTTTTTATATAGACAGCGATACCTCTTTTGGGTGCGAAGTGTGAAATAAGTGAGTAGCCGGTAACATTAAAGTTATCATTGTGGTTACTGACTTGTGTTTCACAAAGGGCTAAGACTACTGGTTTAATTAAACTAAGATGGCAATCGACGGCATGAAAATTCGTTTGCAACCCGCGTATGTTACAGAAATTAACATTAAAATTGGTAATTTTGATGAAAAAAAAAAAAAATAAATTTAATATAGAAGAAAAGTTAAAATAATAAATAGTAATATTAAAATTGAAATCTAGTTTAAAATTAAAATCAAACGCAAAATTAAAAGAAATCAGAGTTCAAATTGTAATTAAAGTTAAAATTAGACTTAAAATCAATTTCAAAATTAACCACGATCAATATCTGACTGATAAATTAAAGTATGTAAATTAAGATTAAAGTAAAAATTAAATTTATTCAAAATTAAAATCAAAAGTAAAAGTGCACGATTTAAATAACCCGAACTTGACAACACTTAAAATAAATTACTATCATTGCCAATATCAATACTTTATATCAACATTAATACTTTTCAATATTTTGCCTTGAGTGAGCTAATGCTTTATAACAACGTTCAACAGTTTTTAACATACACTTTAAAGTGACCTTATTGAATGCATTAAATTACTATGGTGATATTTAAAAAAAAATTGAGCGAATTGAGAGTCAAAGAAGAACACCAGCATCCATCATACGTGTAGGAGAGAGATGGATATATAATTGTTTTGTTTACAACAAGCTGATATTAAAATGAAATAACTAAAAAGAAAGGTAAATTAATGATGCAGTTCTAATCCATGATGTCATCAACAACAAATATTCATCAACATGTTCAAGTAGCTTTTTTGTACTACATTAAATGTTCTTTTGATGATAGTCTCAGCTGTTACAAAGAGTTTATTGGAGCTAACTGTGCTAAGGAATTTGTCATAACAAAAACATAAAGTGAATTATATAAAAATATTTTTATGATGCTATTCAATGTGTTTATTTTCAAAGCTAGTGAATCTGTTAACACTTGATAAGCAGCTTCACCAATTAATTCAAGAAAATTGTCACATATGTGGTAAGCATTTAGATTTTAACGATAGAATTAGAAACCATTGTCTCTTTAGTGGTAATTTTATAGGACCCGCTCATTCTAAATGTAATTTATTATACGGGCGACCAAATTATTTTCCTATATTTTTTCACAATTTTTCCGGCTATGATTGCCATCTTTTATTTAAAGAACTAAACGAAGTGAATGGAAATATAGTAGTATTAATATGTACGTTCTAGGACTGTTAAATGACGCCACATCAAATTTGATAGTTGATTAATTTTGAAATGTATTATGCAATAGAAATTAGGGGTGGTATAATGGAATTGAATTTTCGTTTCTGAAAGTGAATGAAAACGATGGTCTCAGCGGAGAACTTGGGTTGGCTGCAGAAGCTGGAGTATGAATAAAAATAAAATAAAAATACTTGAAGTTTTGCTTTCGTTAATAGTTATCAATGTGAATATGTGATAATCTCATACAGTTCTTTTGTTTTCATATACTGTACATTCATATACGATAAAAATTCTTCTGTGGACGAATAGAAGATTCATATTAACAGATTACTGAAATTATGAATTTGATTAATTAAAAAATAAGACAAACAAATTTTTTTATTAATTTTGTTTTAGAAAATTTTATTACAAAATAAAGTTTTTTATTACATAGATAACATGAAAACTTTTCAATGTTTTGAGAATCATTTTTAAATATTTCAGAAAAACTATTTATAGTCAAATGTTTTCTTGTATAATTCTCAACACATTTTTTACACATTCTACGTGAATAATTGTGATTTGTACCAAGAATTCAATATTTGTAAATTATCTTTTCATTATCAAATATCTCTTGTGTTCTTCTTTTCAACTTGTTTGTGATATCTATTGATGCTTGTTTCACACGTACAAATCTTCCTAACATTTTAAAATCTATATTATACATGGAACTTTTCATGACTCTTTTCTTATGAAAAAATTTATTACAGTAAAACAAAAATTTTCCACACACTCTTACTTCTACAAGTTTATAAGTAAATTGTTGCTGAAAATAAGTATAAAGCTTTTGTAAACTTTTATTTTTTAATTGATAGTCTTATAGTATAGAGAGATTAAAAAAAAATGTGGTTTGTTGAATTTGAAATTAATTATGTGATAAGGAAAATGAAAAATGGGTTGTAGAATTAAAATTAAAATTTATATCAACGATATAACCAAATTAAATTTAAGAGGCTCCTTACAACTATACGCTATATATAGTGAAAATGAGCTAAAACTTGCAGTTGATAGTGATCTCAAAATAATAAACGAGTGGCTTAACAAACATCATCTTTCCATGAATATTTAAAAAACAAAAATCATGATCTTTGAAAATAAAAAATTAATAATACCATATTTTATCTTAATAATAATGCCATCGACACAGTTTCAACTTTTAACTATCTAGGATTGGAAAGAGCATGTTGAACATATAATCAAAAAAATTTCGCCATACATATTCATATTGAAGCGTCTTCGAAATTATTTTTCTGTCAATATGCTATATGCTATTTTTTGTTCCTTCATATTATCACATATAACCTTTTTAAATCCAATATGGAGCAGAGCACCTCAAAATACGTTATCCAAGTTAATAATAATTCATAAAAAAGCGATTAAAATAATACACAAATATCCTATCTTGTATCCGAGCAATCAACTGTACAATGAACAATATATGAGTTTTAATGAGATTTAGATGATTTAATGAGATTTTTAATGAGAGATAATGAGATAAAGAATTATATATGACTGCCTTTAAAATTGTAAATAATTTTATTAAACACAATTTTATATTAAATAGAATGTTAGATTTGCATAACTACAACACTAAAAATAAATCAAATTTTTATTTAAGCTTATTTAAAACTAATAATCAGAAAAATATTTGCCTTTATAACTGCCTAAAATTTTATAATGAGTTGCCGTCGGAATTAAAAAACATAAATAACATTTATATTTTTAAGAAAGAAATAAAATTATATATTTTAGATCAGCATTAACATTAACATTGTAGCTTTCAAATTTGGATATAAGTAGTAACTATTGTAATTTTTTAAAATAAATATTATTTCTCTTTTTTATTAAATTAATAAGTATTTTTATTTTGTTTTGTTTGTTTTTTGTTTTTATATAAATTTTTTTCTTTTTTTTTAACTTTAATTTAAATTTAAATTTTAATTTTATAATATTATTAGATAGAAAGAAATGTATTATTTTTATTTTTATTAAATTTCAAAACAATATTTGTAAGATCAGACAGCTTCGGCTAAGATTTATGTCATTTTCATTTTTCCTCAATGTGTGCCCGATCCATTTCCACCTTCTTCTGGTTATTTGTTTTACTAGGGGTTCTTCATTTGTTAAGTTCCATAGATCTTTATTGCTGATTCTGTTCGGCCAGAAAATTCTGCATATGATTCTTAGGTGCTTGTTTATGAAGACTTGCAGCTTATTCTTGATGGAGTTCGTTAGCAGCCATGAGTCACTACCATATGTTAGAGTGGTTTTAACACAGGAGTTGAATATGCTAATTTTTGTTCTTCTAGATATTTGGTTGCTGTTCCATATAGGCCGAAGTCTGCCAAATGCTGATCTTACCTTGCTGATTCTATTTTGTACATCTTCCCTAGTACTGTAGGAGTTATTATGCTACCGAGATAACAGAATTCGTCTACGCTATCTATGTGTTGGCCTTCTAGCATGATGGGGGTGTTGCCTGGGCAGTGAATAAACATTGCCTTAGTTTTGTTAATGTTTATTTCGAGCCCTCTTTTCCGTGCCGCCTGCTGTAGAAGGGTCAGTTTCGACTGTGTTTCAGCTTGGCTGTGCGACAAGTGGCAGATGTCGCCAGCGTAGTCGAGATCAGAGAGATTCCTATCATCTGACCAATTGATGCCATCCCAGTTGTTACTGATTTTTGTCATTATGTCATCAAAGACTATTGTGAATAACAGTGGCGATAAAGGGCTTCCTTGTTTGACTCCTACATTCGTTGTGAATGGATCGCTGATATTTCCACTATGCGATACCGAGAGTTCGGCGTTATCATAGAGAGCACAAATTATAATCACGATTTTTCTTGGTATATTCCTGTTCACAAGGGCTTTCCATATGGCTTCTCTTTGTATAGAGTCGAATGCCTTCTTAAAGTCAACAAAGACCAGGCACAGCGGTGATCGCCATTCGTGTGATTGCTCCACTATTATTCTTAGTGTGTTGGCTTGATCGAGACAGCTTCTAGCCGGTCTGAAGCCAGATTGTTCGTATCTTAGCGTGTTCTGCACCTCTTCTTGGAGTCTATTCTGAATAATGTTTGTGATGATTTTATATATCGTATTCAGTAATGCAATACCCCTCCAGTTGTTGCAATCAGAAAGATCACCTTTCTTTGGAATTTTGATAATAATTCCTTTTTTCCATGATGATGGTATGGTTTCTGATGCCCAAGCGCTTGTTATATGCGGGTGGATGAGTTCTACTGATGATTGTGGATCTGATTTTAGTATCTCACTTGGTAGACCATCGTCTCCTGCTACCTTATTACTTTTCAATCTTAAGACGGCGTCTTTAATCTCACGGATAGAAGGTGCTGAGCTGAGAATGGCGGTATTTTCTTCACTGAAGTCATTGGTGGTTACTTCCCATTGAGTGCTGTGTGTCGGCTGAATGTTGCTTATTTCCTCAAAGTGTTCTTTCCATCGCTGGGGTTGTTCTTGAACGTTGGTTAGGGCGTTGCCGTTTCGATCTTCTATAGGGCGGTTAACTCTGTGAGATCGGTTTGTAAGGCTATTTACGATATTGTATACTGATCTTATATCATTCTTGCCAGGTGCTGTTTCTGCTTCTCTAGCCATTTTCTCAATGTGTTTTCTCTTATCAGCTCTGGCTCCTTTCTTAACTAGTTTGCTCTGGGTCTGATACTGCTGCCTTAGCGAGATAGAGTTATCAGTTATTAGATTTTACTGCTGGGTTTCTGAGCTGGTCTAAGTTCAATTTGGCTTTGGGTTTCTGCGTGTTGGTAGTATTAAGCCTTAGCCGAATCTTCAGGTCAGCTGTTATAAGCTCATGGTCGCTCTGTATATCAGTACCTCTTCTATTCTTTACATCTTGCAATGAGTTTTTCCATTTTCTACTACTCGTGGTCAATTTGGTTCTTTGTTCTACCACCAGGTGAAACCCATGTGTATTTGTGTATATCTTTGTGGGGGAACAGTGTGCCTCCTATGACCAACTGATTGGTTTGACATAATTCTACCAGTCTATCACCATTGTTGTTACGTATTTCCAGGCCATGTTTCCCTATTGTGTTTTCTAGGTTGACGTTTTTGCTTCCAATTTGCGCGTTGAAATCACCCATCAGGATTACCAAATCTCCTCTGCTGATATCATTTAAAACACCGCTTAGTTGGCTACAGTAATCGTCTTTCTCGTCACTTTTGCGCTTTCAGTTGGGGAGTAACATTGAATGACCGAAACATGCCTGACTCTGCCGCGAAACCGAGCCGTAATAATTCTATCTTATACAGCTTTCCATGAGATTAGCGTATTAACTATGGTTTTGTCAATTAGTATTCCAACACCACTTCCTCCTCTGGATTCTTTGCCGCTGTACAGAAGAATGTTGCTGTTTGCCGATTTCATTTCACCACTTCCATTCCATCTTACCTCACTTATGCCGAATATGCCTATCTTATATGCAGCCGCTTGTTGCTCTAATTGCGCAAGCCTGGATGCTTCTCTAAGTGTCCTAACATTCCATTGTCCTACTCGTGTCCTTATATTCATGCCAAAGGTCATTGCCGTATTTCCAAATGTATTATATCCGAGGCTTCTTGCTTCCGTTTCTTGAATCCTTTTCTTGAATAGGGGATTGGACTATTGCAACCGATCCTAGTGTTTGCTAATAATATAAGTTATTTGTTTGCTATATTGAGTTATTGAATTATTAATTATTGACAACTTATTATATATGTGAGTTATATTTATAAAGTGAAAATAGTTATGTATATTGGTTATTCTGGTATGAGGGTTATTTTGAGATTATTGTATCTGTGAGTTATAGATATGAATTGAATATTCATTATAATATATATATGAAAATTACTTGATATGAGGATTATGCTAATATTAATTGCTATATGAAGGTATCCCCCATCGGGAATCGAACCCGAGAAAACCGTAGCTGGTATGATTGCAATACTTGCGTTCCTACCAGGTAGGGGATCAATTTTTGAACTAATAAAGAAAAAAAAAATAATAGAATTTCTTATCTAGATACTATACAATCAAATTTTTCTGTGATATCTTGAACTTGAAATTAGGTATGTTAAAAAAAACAAAAGAACAACAAACAAAAAACAAAAAAATGAAAAAATCATCATACTAATTGATAAGAAATACTTACTGTATAAGAAATAATAATCAGGTCTATAACATTTTTAAAAATTTACTTGAAACTTAAAAAATTTGTGTGTTGTATATACTACGCCTACACAAATTTTGTAAAGTTGTGAAATGAAAATATAAATCTAAAATGACGTCAGGGAGATTCCTTTTTTTTTTTAAAGATTATTTATATTTAAGATGAGTAAGGTCTATGAGGTTATAGATGAGGTTATAGATTTATTCGAGTGGCTGGATGTTTCAGATTTTTTTGAAGAAATCGAGGAGCACGAAGATGATATTTTAGATTTTTCTGAAACGAATGAGAGTGATGAAGAGAAGATAAAAAAGAAAGTGAAGTTCAATTTAAAAATGCAGATACATGGAATGGAATACCGCATATAAATTAGCTCGACAAAAATATTGGGAATTGATAGTACTGGATCGCTATAGATTCAAACAAAGAATTCACAATACTAATATATGTAAGATTCTAGATAGTAATCATCGGAGACTAATTTTTAATGAAAGATTTTCTAATTAATTATAATTAGAAAGTAGAAATAGAAAAAAAAGAAAAAAAAAAAAAATATTTGCCTCTTTAAAATTAAAAAATGAAAAAAATATTTATATCTAAATTGACGTCACAGAGAATCCCTTTTATTAAAATATATAAAAAGAAAAACAAAAATATAATACAAAATTTTTTATTTTTTAATATTTTCGATATTTATAATTTTTTTCTTTAAATTTCCTTACAATTTTAGATAATCGGAATAGACATCTCTTAGGAAATTCAATTGGATTTAAAGTAAATAAATCTGTCCATTTATCATCTTGAATCTCTTTGAATGAATTGAACTGAATTTTCATATGATATTTAATTTCACTTCTATATTTCTTTCTGAAATCTTTTTATTTTTAAGAAAAAATTTAGTAAACGTAAGAATTACTCTTGCGAACTCCATTTTATGATTAAAATTAAAGAAAACTAATTAAGCAAAAAAAATAAAATACGAAAATAACAAGATTTAATTAAATCTTGCGTAAGTAGAAGTGTTAGGACATAGATAGAAATCTATTAAGTAAGGTATATGACACTTAGTAAGTTTATTAATCTATTATGTTATGGTTTGATCCTAATTCTATCATACTCTATTACCCAGAGAATAATATGAAAAATGTCATAACCCAATTAGATTATTAAGTAGAAGCATAATAATGTTTAGGGTTGTTAATATTCTACATGGTTATAAATATTGTATTTGTGGTCGGAAATGGGCTTCAATCAAAATAATTAATTGGAAAATATTTCATAATTTTTTGGAGATATATATAACTCCACAAGATGAGGAAAAAGTATGTCTATTAAAAATTAGAAATGATGAGTCAATAAATAATAAGACATTTTTATCTCCGTTGGAATGGCAACATTGTATGGTTATAAGCATATTGAAGTGTATGGTGGTAATATTTCATTATTGGCACAATTATACAAGCATCAATCAAAAAATATCAAGCATCAAACCATTTTAATAGTGATTGCCCGTTTGCTTGAGAAAATGATTGGGAGATGATTGAGAAGAATATTTCAAATATTCTGCCAAGTGATAAGAATAAAAAAATTGTGCAATATATTTCAACATTCATTGTCCATGAAAACAAATGAATATGAAGAGAATCAAAATGAGCTGAAAAAGTTGATGATAAGGAAACGAATTGACGATGGAATTATATTTATAGCATCAATAGTGAATATGTATAATGAAAAAAATAATAAGTCAAAAATTGGTGACGTGCTAACTAATTTTAGAAAATTACTTGAAACTTTAAAAGATGAATATTTAGATTATATGGAAGCTTATTCAGATGGAAGAGATAGATTTTTGCCGCTCTTTATGTACATTTGCTCTATTATAAGTCAAGTGAAGTTTGTACATAATAAAGAAATTTCTGAAAAATAAAAAGTATAAATTACATATTTTTAATTTCTAATAAAACATTACTTCGTTAACCTTTAAAGAAGATACATCATACTTCTGTTTGATTAACTATGAAAACATTTATATGATAACTATGATAATATTTTTCATATTCTGTTTGTTAACTATTCAAGCAAATTCTGCTCCAATTTCTAATATGAATCAGCTTTTGGGGCACTTACTTTAATATACTACTTCGAAGTAATGAGACCGTGAGAGTAAATTTATCCGTCAAGCTATTAAAACATCTAATTTTACCAGAAATAAACAAAGCAACAACAAATGAAGCAAAAACTACAACAGTAGCATCAATAACTACTTTGGAAGCAGGTGAGCAATTACTTAGAGATAAAGCTGATTCAGTACCTCAATATGTTTCTATAGATAAAGTTATTGAGGTTTTTAGACAAGAATTAATTTTAAAAGAACGTAATATTGGAGGAATTATAAAAAGCGAACATATATTTTACTGACATTTTCAATTGGAATATGATAATAATAAAGATGTGAATATAAGATGTGAATATGATAGCAATTTTAAACAAAAGGTTCTCGCAATTAAATGCTTGGAATATCGAGAAATATTAGCAGATAGAATTTTAAGTAATGGGGAGGTGGAAACAGTTCCTATTATAGATGCAGATTATAAATCCGACTGCACTATACTTGATTTGGGATCCATAAAACAAAAATCATCATATCAAATGGAAATTTCTTAATTTATCAAAATAAAATAATATATATTAATAATTGTAAAAAAAAAAAATAAAAGAAAAATAAAATATTTTTATAATAAATCTGTTTTATTTATCCATGAATTATGATTAGAAGAAAATCTTAACCATTTAACAAAAATCTCTAGTTTTAAGAATTTTTTCAATCAAAAACACATGTTTTTTTTCAGTTTTTAACAATTCATATTCATAGAAGCCTCCTTGTATGGGTTGACCTTGATAATCTTCCAATAAATATGTGATAGGATTAGTGATTTGAACTTTTTTTTATCTTAAATACTTCCGTTGTCCAATTTGGAGTATAACCTTTTTCAAAACATATTTATATTTGCTTATTCGAACTAAATCATCAATTTTAAATTTGCTAGGCGGAGATATTTTTATATGATTGTATGCAGTTTTAAGTAAATCATTGGCATTATGCTTATTGATATCTGATGGACGTTTCTTAATTGTTCGATGTTTAGTGTTGTTATATTGCTCAACAAGCTTTTTAATTAACTTAATCCATTTGTAATTACCATTAATATTGAACTCTTTCCACACCTTTTCTTTCAAAGTTCGATTAAAACGTTCTACAATAGATGCTTTTAATGTGCTAAATGTTGAATAATGATTAATTTGATATTTATCCATCAATTTTTTGAATATTTTATTAAAAAATTCTTTCCCATCATATTTTTGTAAATTTCGTGGTTCTCTTTTAGAAGCTTCAAAAATATTTTGCATTGCTTGTGCAACATTCTCTGAAGTTTTTCTTTTTATAGGGAAATATATTTAATATATTTAATATATTATATATAGGGAAATATATTTAATATAATATATTTTCTTTTTATATGCAATTCATCAACAACCTCTCTTTTACTCATTTTAAATAAAACAAAAATAAATTTTCAATACAACAAAATATATTCTTTATTTATCTTTATTTATAATAATATTAGAATTTTTTTTATTTTTTTTCTATTCTTCTATATAATGCCATCAATTTTGTACATTTTAGCATTAAGTTTCTGCAGAAAAACAAGGACAAGTATTAGGTAAACTTGTGGTACATTCTTTTCTTCCATATTCTTTTGTTTTAATTTGAATAGAATTTTGAAATAATTTGAAGAATTTGAAAAATTCATTTCAAATATTAAATGCAAACTGATCTTAATTATTTTTTTTATGCTATTAATTAAATCTAATGCTGTTCCAACTTCGGCTTCTGCTTTTTGTAATCTCTCGTTAATAAATGTAATTGCGTTTTTAATTTGAAATTTAATAAAATCATTCATTTCTGCAAATTTTTCATTTAACATTATAGAAAATTTGTGATATCTAAATCATAATTACCTTGAGAAGTTAGTTTGAAACCTATACCTGAATATCCTCTAGTATTGAGTTTTCTAAAAGAAGATGAAATTGCACTACGCCCAAATTTGTCACGTGGCATTTTGATTTATACTGATTGCTATTGTGAAAATATTATTCAATTATATTTGCTTCTCGCAACTCTTCAATTATAGATATAATTTCATTATGATGATTGTTGTTTCCAGCTGATTGCGAACCAATTAAAAGTGTTAATCTATCAACCAACTCATTAGGATTATCTCAATAAACATACTGATTTGTTTGATTGATATAATTCAAATGTGTTCTTGTAGTAGTAGGTAAAAATTTTGTAAATTGTCGTTTTGTATATGCAATTGTAGTAGGTAAAAATTTTGTAAATTGTCGTTTTGTGTATGCCATACCAATTTTTTTCTTTCTAGTGTTATAATGATGTTCATATAATTTTCTTAAAATATTCTTATAGTTAAAACTTTTGTTTCCACGTATTTGTTCTGAATTTTTATAATTTCTTCTATGCACATTTGTTTTATCAAGTATTTGACGATACACATTTAGATCACTTTCAGTATAAGTAGATAGGTAGGCACTTGGGCCAGACAGATCAGTAGGTCAAGGTCACCCAGAAGTAGGTCAAGGCCACCCGGAAGGCCAGACAGGAAGTATGTCAAGGTCATTTTAAAAGTAAGTCAGACTGGCGGCGATCGTCAGTTGTTTATAAAGATTGTATACTTGGTTTAAGTAATAGGTATGCCAGAAAATAGTAGGAAAAAAAAATGCTTTTTCATACAATGTAAAGAGAAAAAAAAATGTACCTATACGTTTCTTTAAAATTAAAAAAAAGTGCAAACTGGTTTTTTACATCTTAGATGAAGAATCAACAAAATTAATGCAATTTTGATATGCATTTTTTTTCTTGTTTTTTCTTTTTTTTACAAAGTATTTAAAGAAGAGGAAATAAAAACCATTAATTAATTGGGAGTATCACCGTATAAGATTTTATTGTTATGTAAGAATGTTGACAAAAATATGAATAAAAAGAAAACAAACAGGAAATCAAAAATATCTAACATGTGGTTTAAGTAATAGGCGTGAATGGAAATATTAAGAAAAAATGCGTTTTTATAAAATGTAAAGAGAAAAATTTAAACAAATTAAGTGCACCTATGCGAATTTTTAAAATTAAAAGAAAAAAGTGCAAAGCTGGTTTTTAAATCTGAATCAACCTTGACCAAATTGATATTTTGAGATGAATTTTTTTCTTTTCTTTTTTGTTCTGATGAGATATTTAAAGAAGAGGAAAGAAAAAATTATTAGTATTTTAAGATTTTATTGATATGTAAGAATGTAGAACAAAAAAAGATGTATTCTTATGTTGTGTTAAAAAAAATAAAACAAATTTATTTATATGTTTGAAATAATTTTTTATTTAAAAATATTTTACAATTTTATAGAAATCTGTGCTGTCTTAATCTAACATTTTTTCTTTTAAAAGATACATATATACATTATAACAATTTTTAACAGCACATCTGAAATTGTTGTTTAATAAGTGTATAGGACAATTTGATTTAAGTTATCAATCTTTTGTAATGACGGCAAGTTTCCGCTTAAATCTTCTATTTTTCTAGTCAATGTACTTTTGAAGGAATAGTTTTTTTTGTTCTCCTTTAACATAAATTTTTTCAGCTGACTCTAAATAGTGTTCTAATATACATTTTACATCTAAATATTCAACTAGACCGTTATTCCATTTAAGTCCATTTATTTTATGTTCGCAATACTGGTTATTATATTTCATATCCGGACTAAGTTCCTCTGAGGGGTGCGGTGCTTTGAAGTGATAGACAGTTGGAATTAAACTTCCTTTTTCAAGTATGGCTAATTCTTTTAGGAAATATTGCTTTTCATTTCCTTGTAAAAATTGTAGGTCAACTATGAGAACTCGTTTAACCATGTCGACGGTTTGTGTAAGAATACTCATTAGAATAAATTTACATTTATATTCACTTCGGCAAAAGAGCTTTTCATATAAATATAGGTTAATAGTGCTATTATTAACTAATACAACTATGCTATTTCATCCATTTACAATGATGATAGCGGGGCAATCATGCTGTGGTAAAACCACTTTTATTCATAATTTAATAAAGTATAAAAAAGAAAATATACAAGACATATTAATAAAATTATTTGGTGTAATCCAGGCAAAAATGCCGTTCCAAAATATTTAAAAGATGTGGAATATAGTAACACTATTCCGGATTTTAATGACAATAAAGAACCTTTGTTAATTATTATCGATGATATGATGTTAAATTCCCATGATAAGTATGTATGTGATTTATTTACTAGAGGATCACACCATAGAAATTTATCTGTAATATTTGTAACACAAAATGTTTTTCACCAGGGTAAATTTTCAAGAGATATTTCGCTTAACTGTAAATATCTAGTATTTTTCAAAAATCCAAGGGATAAATCGCAGATATTACCTCTAGCTCGCCAAATATATCCCAATCAAATCAAAGCATTTGAAAAAGTACATAATGAAGTGACGTCAGAACCATACGGGTATATATTAATAAATCTTACTCAAGACGTTAATGATATATTTCGATTAAGAAGTGATATATTTGGAAAAGGTTTGTGTTTTTGTACAAGAGATCAATTAGAACAATTTGGCAAAGAATATGAAACGTTTGAAGGTCAACCGTCATATATTGCACCTATTAAAAAGCTCTAAACCGAAATTTCAGAAAGTAATTATAAAACATTGTGACCCTGAAGTAATCAAAACATTTTGTGAAATTGCTTTAAATATTTTAAAAGGTAATTGTAATCTAAGTAAAAAATCAACAACCCAATTCCGAAAGTATAAAAAGGAATTGAGATCCCTCATTTGCCGCCAAAAATCTATAAATAGTAAAAGAAAAATCATTATTCAACGTGGTGGGTTTTTACCTACACTTCTTGGTGCAGTACTATCAGGGATAATAGAAAATTTTATAAAATGAATAATACAACATTTAACAAAATGATTATACTAAAACCCGAGATTTATGAGAAAATGAAACAAAATGCAGACTTTGAATTAAATGAGTTGGATAAAAATATGAAAAAAATATTGTTAAATAAATATCTAACAGACACTCAAAAATGGTATTTATACAGACAAAATCTATTTAAAATAAGAAACAGAAATAGAGTACTTCCTAGAAACAAAGAGGAGAAAGTAAAAATTACGGAAACAAAAGGTACTCAAACTCGTGCAAAACCAATGTATATAGATGTGGAAGCTCAATCTCATTTTCCTGAATATAAGAATGTTGGAATACAAGTTGTTCCTGAAGAAGAAGAAGTATATGAAAAAGAAGCTGATGACGAAGTATTTGATGATCAAATTCAGGAAAATGTTTTAACAAAAGCATTGTCAGCTGCTTCAGTTAGAGAACGTCTTAGAAAAGGAAAATCAATTAGAAATGAAAATGTACAAATTTTTGAAACTGATACAGGAGACATTATAACTGTTCCTTTAGATAGCCCAAGCCCACCAACGAAAAAAGAAAACACTATAAATAGCAAAGAGTTGAATAATTCATCAAGACGTGTTTTAAGGTCAGCAGTAGGTAATACTCAAACAGAACTTAATTTTCCAATTCGTAAGAATAAATCCGCAAGCTCATGGACAACATACAAGTAAATCATGAATTTTATATCACTTTACTCAGTGATTCATCTATGAACTATTATCCAGAAAATTCATTATCATCTTTTACAAATAAAATGAATAAATACATGTGTGATTCAAGGTGGAAAGTCGGTATTTCAGAAATGTATGTTAATGATTTCGTTCCAAATGTGTATGGTGAAGAATGGGAAAAAAGTACTCAAATATTTATTAAAGATATGCAGAAAGATATGATAGGAGTTGGAACATCATATATTCCATACATAGAAAAACAAATGATATGCGACTGGAAAGTTTTTCTACTACCAACACTAATTCAAAATATACGCCCACTTAATAGGTTTACAAGAAAAGAAGTTGAACGACAGTTGATTTGGGGAATTTTTAATTTTATAAACGATGAAGTTCATTATACACAACCAATAAAAGCTGAGGAGATGCCTAAAAATTTAAGTACACCACAATATGTGTTACGAAGCCTAAAATAGATATAAAAATAAGAGCAAATTACGCTTATACCCTCGAAGGACTTTTGACAACATGTTTCAATCAAGTATCTTTTAAAGTTACAGATTTTAAAAAATATAAATCACGTGTAATAGAAGCTTTCAAAACTTTTATAGATAGTGTAGAATTGATTACCATTAGTAAACCAGATATGTTTTTTATATACACAGATATAATTGAACCGCAAAAACTAGGTGATAAAGATATAAGGTGTTTAAGATCTGTTAACATACAAAATTCTTTCACTGATATTCTTTTACAGTAATATTCAATATTGCAATGTGGAGAAATCATTTAATAACATTTCATTACTTTTATGTGATAAATATGAATACAAAATAAACTTTTTCAATAGTTGAAAAAGTTTATTTTGAAACTCAAGTTAACGGCCAGAATGATAATTTTAATATAACTGGCTACACACTCGTTTCACATTTCGTGTCTAAAAGAGGTATCGCCATCTATATTAAAAATGACACAGCTTTCAACACTCTTAATAAATTCAAATGTTCTAGCCCAACTTTCCACTATGTTTGGGTAAAATTCCTCGTTAGAAAGCAAGTCATACATTTCTGTTTCTTATACAGATCACCCAACTCAAGTGAAGAGGAAACTGTTGTGGAAATTGAAAATCTCTCAAACCAGATCAATGAAATTTTGGATTCATATACAGGAACTGAAATTGTTCTGGCGGGTGATTTCAATATTCATAATAGAGACTGGCTTCACTTTTCTAGTAACACTTCTCTGAGTCAAAACTCAATTGGGAAACAAGTTGAACTATTCTCATCTCTTTTCCACCTTTCTCAACTTGTCCAAAATCCCACTAGGATCCCAGATCGTGCTGATCAAGAACGCTACCTCTTGGATCTGTTCCTGACCACACACCCTGAAAAATATGTGGTTTCAGTTGGTTGCCCCCTGGGTGGCTCCGACCATTGTTTGGTTAAAACAAGTTTCCGGGTAGGCCCAATTACCAATCAAAGGACTCCTTCCAGAAAACTAGTATGGCGATACAGCCATGCGAACTGGGAGGGTCTTAACAGTTTTTTCAGATCCTTTGATTGGTCATTGTGCTTCCGCGATAGGAATGTCACTTTGCTGCAAATGCGATTTGTGAAACAATTTTACTTGGAATGAGGTTATTTATTCCTCACTCCATGAGAACTATTAAACGGAAATCCAAATCTTGGTTCAATCGCATTTGCAGTGAAGCCATCCTTAAAAAGGAGGAGGCTTTTAAACTGTATCAAAGCAATAGGTCGGAGGCTCTCAGGGCAAACTATATAGTGGTTCGAAACAGGTGCAAGAGAGTTGTCAACAGGCAAAAATTCTTATTCAACCTAAAGTTGAAACGCAAACTTATCCACATGCCTAAGAATAGCAAATCCTTTTGGTCATTTGCAAAAAGTTTAAATTAGTGTTATTAGTAAATCATTTAAAAAAGAGGACGCTAGCGGGTCTTCTTTTCCTGCGCTTGTTGATATTAATAACATGATTGTGTCAGATTCCAAAGAGAAAGTGAACTTGTTTGGCAAGCAGTTCTCTTTCAACTCGACATTGCCTCAGTCAACTTTAAAGCCACCAACTGTTCCTGAAGTTGACTACTCCTTCGGTAAAATATACTTTAGCACAAGAGCAGTGATGAAAATCTTGAAAAATCTTGATGCAAAATCAGCCGGTCCAGATGGTATCACTACCATGGTTCTTAAAAATACGTATTCAAGTATTTCAAAACCTCTACGCAACCTTTTTTATCTTTCCTTTACTTCGGGTATTCACCCTACCCAATGGAAGGTTGCGCATGTTTTCCCAATTCCAAAAAAAGGTAATAAAAGCGATCCCTCTAACTACCGTCCTATTGCTATAACGTCGGTTCTTTCAAAAGTAATGGAAAAAATAATAAACCAGAAGCTTTTGAAATATCTGGATCGTAGAGGTTTGCTTCATGATCGACAATACGGGTTCAGAGCCCGTCGTTCAACCGGTGATCTCATGACTTACCTTTGCGAAAAGTTGAATATCAGCCTTCACCATTCTGGTGAATCTGATGTAGTGGCTCTGGATATTTCTAAAGCGTTCGACCGAGTCTGGCATGATGCTTTATTAGCAAAATGCAAAGCGTTAGGACTAGGTAGGGTCTTTCTAAAATGGATTGGAGATTTCCTTTCGAATCGCATGATTCGGGTACTTGTCGATGGTTATTCATCTGACAATTTTATAATTAATGCTGGTGTCCCTCAGGGATCGGTTTTGTCCCCCACTCTCTTCTTAATATTTATCAATGACCTACTTTCAATTACCTCCAATCCAATCCATAGTTTCGCAGATGACAGCACCCTTGTAGCTTCCTATGAATTTCATAGCCGCTGTGGTATTAATCACCAAACTAATAGAACAGCAAGAAACTTCACTATCAGTGAGCTAAATAATGATTTAGCGAAAATCCAAAAATGGGGTGAAAGCAACAGAGTTGATTTCAACACCAAAAAAACGCAATGCTGTTTAATCTCGCGTAAAGTAGCTACTACTACACCCAACCTGACTTTTCAGGGTGAGGCTGTGCAGCACTCAACAGAATTAAACATTCTGGGCATTGAGTTAAATCAGAAATTGACCTGGTCAAATCATATTTTTGGTATAGCTAAAGATGCTGCTAAATGTCTAGGTTTCTTGTACCGCTGTAAAGCTTACTTCTCTCCTTCCGATCTTCTCAACATCTATAAAATGTACATTAGGCCCAAAATGGAGTATAATGCACATATTTGGGGTGGAGCGCTCCAAACAGCGCTGGGTTTTCTAGACAAAGCTATTCGCCTTATTGGCGACCTCAGTGTTACCTCAACGCTCACTTCACTTTGCCATCGCCGTACTGTTGAGTCATTGGCCCTCTTTTATAGATACCTTGTAGCGGTGAACACCTGTTCTAAAGAAATAAAACAATTGATGCCTCCACTCAAAGTTTTCCAACGTGAAACGAGGAGTGCAACAGATGCCCACCCATACACTGTCGAACTGTCAAGATGGCGCAATACAGCATTCGGGAATTCGTTTGTCATGAGCACGTCGCGTTTATGGAACCTTATGCCCGCACATGTGTTCCCAAAAGTTGGTAATTCATTTGTATACGATATATCGAAATTCAAGAAGAACACTAACATCTTTCTTCAAAATAACTATCCAAATTTTTCCCTTCATCCTCCATAATCCCAATTTTCCTATATTCAAACACCCAAGTATTCCTTCCCCCATCCTTTTCCCCAAAACCAAGCTGTACATTATATTATTATGTATTAAAGGACCAATCCTATAGTTTGGTTTTAAAGGGGGTGGTTTTGGTTGGTGAAAGTCCAACACTACTCAGAGGAACCTCGTGCAGTTCCTTTGGGTAACGTTTGATGTTTTCCACCGTCCCTCGTAAAAAAAAAAAAAAAAAAGTTCAATTCCAACAAAAATTGTATTACATTTTAAAAAAGTATAAATAAAAGCGATTTTACAAAACTATATATTATTTTATTTTATTCATTATTGAGAGAGCGTACTACAAATGTTATTTAGTTCAATCAGGAAAAGGTCTTGAGGATATTGGTCCTTTGTTACACTGAATTGTACCTTACCAAAGGAGACGACGGTTCGGGAGCTTTTTCGGTGGCCTTTTTAGATATTTAAAACCAATATTTACGTCTAATATATTAAAAAAAGAGGTTATTAACTCTGGTATTAATGCATTACCTGATATTGCCACAGGTGCAAATGTAAAAGAAGTGGTTCAACATCGAAGTAAAGAGATAATGAAAAATGTAAGACGAGGTGCAGTTCGGAAACTCAATGAAATGTATGGACAAGGCAAAAGAAAACGAAGAAAACCTATAAAAAGACCTCTCATTAATAATTTAAATTATTTTACGTCGAAGCGACGCAAAGTTAATAACAAAAACAAACAAAAAGATATTTTTGAATAATTATGATTGAATGTATGAAATCAGAGCTTGATATTTTTAAAACACAACCTATTCAGTCAAGCATTTTACGATCTGAAGAAGTTTCCTATAACCCTATTGCTTCTTTAGATAATCCGTCTGTCATAGAATTTGTTTCACTAGGGCACGGTGATACATATAGAGACTTGTCTTCGACATATCTAAAATTAAAAGTACAAATTTTAAAAAAAGATGGAATAAATGGAATAAAGATAAAAAAACTGATGGAACACCTACACAACAACCAAGTGTGGTTAATAATATGTTACGTTCATTAATAAAACAATGTAATGTTCAACTAAATGGAAAGAATATATCTCCATCAGATGGCAATTATCATTACAGAGCTTATATTGAATCATTGTTAAATTATGGTACGGATGCCGCTACAACGCATTTGGAGTGTGGTGGATGGATGCTAGATAAGCCAAATATAGCAAAAACAGAGAATAGTTATTCAAAAGAACGTCAAAAATTATACCAAAATAGCAATGTAGTGGAACTTATGGGGAAATTACATTTAGATATGTTTAACCAACCTACACTTCTCATAAACAATGTCGATGTTCGAGTTGTCCTAACATTAGAAAAACCAGATTTTTACCTCTTTACAGATGATACTGATAAAACTCAACTGAAAATTTTAGAAGCCACTGTATTTATGAGACATGTAACAATTAATCCTAGTGTGCTATTAGCACATAATGCTGTATTGGAAAAAACTAATGCCAAATACAATTACAAACGGGTAGAGGTAAAAACTTTTACCATTCCACAGAATAGTTCATCAATATCACTTGATAATGTTTTTATTGGACAGTTGCCAAACACAATCATTTTTTGCATGACAGAAAATACAGGTTACTCTGGAAAAAGGTCAAAAAACCCATACAATTTTAAACATTTTGATATTTCACAATTTGTGTTAAACGTAAATGGTGTTCAAATACCTAATTCAGCAATTGAAGCCAGTTTTTCAGATGAAAATAATTGCTGTACAAGAGCATACAGTACACTTTTTTCGGGAACTGGAATTTACCATAATGATAAAGGTCATCAGATAACAAAAACCATGTTTAGTAATGGGTTTTTCATTCTAGCTTTTGATTTAACTCCAGATTCATCAGGAAATGAAGTGTGTCAAGGTCTACTAAATCAAGGTACAGTTAGAATTGAGGCAAGACTATCAAAACCACTTACATCTACACTGACTGATATTGTTTATGGAGAATTTGATGCAAGTTTACAAATTGATAAAAACCGAAATATATTCTCAAACCTATAAATAGCATATATAAAAGTAAATTTGAATATTTGACAAAATGTCACTGTCTTGTGCACTTCTGGATGTAACATTTTGTAGTGATGATAATAATACCTTGTTTGCGAAAGATATTTGTATAGTTGGTTTTAAAGAACATTGTAAAAAGTTTGTAAAAGAGCTCAAGTATAAATTTCCAACTAGGGATTTTATAAATGATAATTTTGATAATTACTCTTTTGGAACTGTGTACAACGATAAAATAAATAAAGAGCTCTGTCAAATACTAGAAAAATTTGATGTTATTATTACAAATAAAAAAATCAAAAAAGAGTTTTTATCAAATTATATTAAAGAAACAACTAAAGTATATGACTTGAGTCAATTTGATTGATTTATACCCTAGAGATAAGTGACGTATTAAGATGTAACAAACACACACGTAAATTTTTTAAAGGAGTTTTTGCTCTGGATCAACTCCCCAGAATAATTGAAAAACAAACTTTTTTAATTGTAAACACTGATAAATCAAAAGATCCGGGAACATATTGGTTAGCTATTTTTAAGCCAAAGAATGGCTGTGTTGAATATTTTGATTCGTTTGGTAGAAAACCAGATAAATTAGAAATTTTAAGTTACTTAAAAAATCAATGTATAATTTTTAATAAGAAACAGTTACAAAGTAACTATTCAGATGTTTGTGGGCAATATTGTTGTGTTTATACGTGGTATAGATGTTGCGGTTATAGTATGAACGCTTTTTTAAAACAATTTAATAAAGAAAATCATATAGAAAATGACAAAAATATAATAAATACTTTTCACCATATATTTGAAAATTATAATATTTCTCAATCATGTCTTCCTAAGAGATATAACATTTAATAATAAACTTTAGTGTAATTAAAATAATGGAAGAGCAAAGTCCTAGCATTAATTTGTTGCTGAGTTATACATATTTTCTCAACAGAAGTCACACATTAAAAATAGTTGTCGGATTTGACACAGATTTTTTTGAAGTTGCAAGTGTTTTTTATTGAATCTGAATGAAACCAATTATTTTAAAATATCATGAATGGTGTAAATTTTATGACCTATTTCATAAAAAATTTTCCAACAGTCAATTAAAAATTCAAAATTATGTTTACAAAGTGGATTAAAATCTACAGTAGGACAGAATCTTAGCATTAACAAAGAGGAAGCTGACGAGTTTTACAGTTTGATTGATTTGCTACATGCAGTAATTGCATATAATAAAACTGCAGAGCCAAATGTAAAGGAATATGTTAAAAAATACATAAAGACCTGTGAAGAAAAGAATGTTGCAAAGTTGAAAGAAGAGATTTATATTCCGATTCAAAAATTTAATATACGATGTAATAATTTTTCTCGTCTCTTTTATGAAATACCTGTATTTTTACAAAAAAAAGATATTAAATAAAACAATTTTGTAACTATATAATTTGTTATTTATTTCATTATTTATAAATTAGGTATAATTTGTTATTTATAAATTTGGTATAATTTCTAAATAATCTGGATCTCCTTCTTCATCACTGATATCCCCAATTCTTGGAATATCTTCTTGGTTATTTATTTCCCAAACTTGTTGCTACTCTGCATCTTCTTCTATTTGAAACGGTGGTATGAATTCTTCAGTTTCAATTAATTCCTCATCATCTATATTGGATGTAATTTCATCAACCTGAATCTCATTTTGTATATTGACCATTGCAGTTTCCTCAGTAAATGGAAATGTAGTTGAATCAGGTTCCATTTTTTCTGTAAAATATCTTAGGAAAATTGAAAATAAAATGATTTGTCAATAAAATTGAACCACGTTATATACTGCAGAACCCAGTCAAAACTCAAAGATTCAGAGTATAAAAATAAAGAAATTCAAAATTGGATTTTTAAAACTAGTTTAATAGTTTAAAAATCATGCCAAGATCTAAAATAGTAAAAGAAATTCATATAGATCTGTAAAGAAAAGAATGTTACAGGTTAAAAGTAGAGATTTTTATTCCAGTTCAAAAATTTAATGTATGATGTAATTTTTCTCGGCTCTTTTATGAAATACCTGTGTTTTTACGAAAAAACTTAAATAAATCCATTTTATAACTACATATACATATTAACATTAAGTACATTTAAACATGAATCTGAAAAATAAAGCAACTAAATAAAAGAAATTTATACCTTTTTTGAAATTTATATTTTTTTATGAATAATAAAAACTTATATAACTATAAACCAATTTACTTCTTTTATTGGTAATTTGCATATATTTTACCTTATACGACTCAGATATATCTATAATATTTAAATTTAAATTTTTATCTTTATATACAAAATGTTCTTTTTCTTTTATTTCTTTTACAAAATCTGAATTCTCAAAAATATCAGAATATTTTTGAGGTACAAATATAATTAAATTGCGGGTCTCAAAGACCCATTTAAGACCATAAATGGTCTTTATTTGCTTAACATTTATTATATGATATAGAGCATCTTGCTCCATATCTTTAGTTTTTAGGAAACTTTTTCTAGTTTCCACATTTTTGTTATTAAAAGCTTCTTTGAAGCTTTTTTTTGTTGGTGGTTCTTCTTCTTGAAGAAGAATGATTTCTTCTTCTTGTTGAAATTGTTGATGTTGTTGCTGTTGTGGTTGTTGTTGTTGTTGTTGTTGTTGATGATGATGACGATGATGTTGTTGTTGATGAAGTGTCTGCGATTCCTGTTGAGTTCTTATTCTTTTCCCTTTAATTGGGGCTAACTCCTGTGTTGGCTCTATTTGCTGAGCGTAGGCGAAAATTTCTGCTGTGTTTTCCATTTTTACTTCCTTTTTTCTGTATTATTATTATGTTGAGCTCTGTCTTTGAATTGATATATCTTAAGAAAGAATCCACTTTATTTATACTAAACTTTTCTTCTAAAAAATTGTATTATCAATGTTTAGAAATCAAAATCCTTAAGAAAACTAATTAAAAACAAAAAGTTGTAAAGTAAGTTGTTTATTAATGTAATAAATTCTAATTGATAATAATAAAACTATAATTAATTTTATATAACATTTTTCGCAACATTGTTGCATTTAACAGTGTTCTAAATTTAAGAAAACTCTTCTACATAAATTCCAATTATACTTTTTTATGAAAGAATATTATTTTTTATTTACCTATTCCTAAATTATTTATTTTTATTAGTAAATATTTTTCTATTTTTATTTTTTCTATTAACATTTTTGCAACATTGTTGCATTTAACAGTGTTCTAAAGTTAAGAAAAAATCTTTTACATAAATTCTAATTATACTTTTTTATGAAAGAATATTATTTTTTATTTACCTATTCCTAAATTATTTATTTTTATTAGTAAATATTTTTCTATTTTTATTTTTTCTATTAACATTTTTGCAACATTGTTGCATTTAACAGTGTTCTAAAGTTAAGAAAAAATCTTTTACATAAATTCTAATTATACTTTTTTATGAAAGAATATTATTTTTTATTTACCTATTCCTAAATTATTTATTTTTATTAGTAAATATTTTTCTATTTTTATTTTTTCTATTATCATTTTTACAACATTTTTACAACATTGTTGCATTTAACAGTGCTCTAAAGTTAAGAAAAAATTTTCTACATAAATTCTTATTACACTTTTTTATGAAAGAATATCATATTTACTTATCCATTGATTATGATTATTATCAAAGCCTAAATATTTCACATATACTTTATTGCCTTTTCGTTTTAAAATTTTTTCAATTAAATAAGCATTGGGGTCTTTGACACTAGTCAGTTCCTGTTCATAGAAGCCACCATGAACTAATTTATTTTTATAATCTTTTAAACTATATGTAATCGGGTCTGTCTTGTTTTTGAAAGCTATTTTAAAAACTTCAGTTGAATAGTTAGGTTCATATCCTTTTTGAAAAGTACCTTTAGACCTTGCAATTCTAACAAAGTCACCAACATTAAATTTTCCCTTATTAAATATTTTAGGGTAATTATAAAATGAACGAAGAATTTGTTTTTCATTTTGTGATGTAACTTGGTTTGGTTTTAACTTAATTGTACTATGTTTTGTGTTATTATATTTTTCAATTAGTTTTGGTAAAAATTCTATCCATTTAAAATTTCCTTGTAAACTAAACTGTTTCCACATATTTGATTTTAATGTTCTGTTAAACCTTTCACAAACACTGGCCTTCATTTCTGAATAAGTATGATAGCGATTTATTTTATAGCTTTTCATTACATTTTGAAATTTTTTGTTGAAAAATTCTTTTCCCTGGTCAGAATGAATATTTTTTGGAGACTTCCCCTCCCTTTTAAAAGTCTTTTCCATACTTTTAACTACGTCATCTGCTGCCTTTGATTTAACTTTTTCGGCATATACATATTTTGAAAATATATCGATAACAGTTAAGAGAAACTTGTATCCATTATTTACTTTTTGATAGGCCGACATATCTACAAGATCAATTTCCCATGTATCATTTAACCGTCTTTGAGATATTTTTCGTCTCCGAAATCTACGTCTAACTGGACGATGAATTTCAGATACTATTTGTGCTTTTGACATTATTATTGAAGAGTTAAACTGCAAATGTGAATTTGAATAAAATCAGTAAATATATATATATATACTATTGTATATATATACTGATATATTTATGTAAATAATTTTTTGGCTATATTCTGAAAATTAAAAACGGTAAAATTAAAAGATTTTGTTTAATGCTGTAATTTAATAGTTTAATACAAAATTTTTACAATATACATATTAACAATAATTTTTTAAATTTTTTTCTTTTTGAAGCCATAAGGAACTGAAGTATAATCATCTGCAAAAACTCGTTTTCTGGAATTTATTCGATATGACTTTATTTCAGGAACAGTGATAACTCTGTGATCGTATGTTCGGCGAATACTAGAAAATGTTATATTTATTTGTTGAAAGTTGTTTAATTTTTTAACTAATTGTTTCATAGAGCCAAAATTTATTTCTTGTGAAGCGTTGTAATTTAAACGAATACCTTTCACTTTGCAAACAGTTTTTTCGCATTTGGAGTTGGTACTATATATTTTGTATGCATAGTTCTTTGCACCACCACTAACAAATTCAGTAATATAGCTTCCAATTCCATATTCTTCAAGCTCATCTGTCATATCTCCTATGAAAACTCCAGTTGGAGGGTTATATTCTCCTTCACGTGCTACATATATTATTGAATCTGTATCGTAATACAAAACTCGTTATTTTAATTTGTCTAAGAATACAATTTTAAACGAGCTTGTGTGGTAGTGTAAGCAGCTATGCAAACGTTAACTGTTGATAATGATTCAGCTGTTTCTTCTTTGTATTCTCAATTTACCAAAACTGTTTTTTCGTTTATTGGAGTTATTTGATTTACATTCTTCGAAGGATCAGTAAGAAGAGTAAATAATTCATAAGGCTCATTTATTATTTCAGTTTTTGATTGATTTTCTCTCTGTCCAAAATTACCCCAGACAGAGTTTAACATTAACTTAGCTAATGATCTAAGTCCAGGATTTTTTTCTATATCGTTAAACTGTAAATGCCTTATGCCTGTGTTTATGCCTTCTACTTTGGAAAATTTTTCTAAATATTTACACTTTTCCTTTGGTGTTCTGCAAAAGCTAGTCCAGCCAGAAGCTTCTTGTTTAATTTTAAGGAACTTGTTCATCATTTCTGTAAAAATTCCTTGTTGTGATGTAAGGGGATTAAATTGTTTAACAGTATACTCCCATACCTCGTATATTTCCACAATTTTGTATCCCTGTTTAACAGCTTCTCTTACTTCATCTATAACCCACGTTCCTAAAATTGACCTACTACGATTGTCATGCGAGCAGTCATCATAATTCATTTCCAAACTACATGTTTGACAGCAGGAAAACATTAGCTTATTATTTTGATTTATAGCCAAAACCGGGTGATAGAGTTTTTCTGGGGGAAGTATCAATGCCTTTATTAATCCTTCAGTATCATTTAAATTTAATTTATTGCATTCAATTTTTCCAACATGAACTTTTGGATGACCCACTGGAAATTTTCCATATTTACACACCCAAGGATATAGTGAGCATATATCTATATACATTATTTTTTCACCAGGCGCACATTTATAATATGTTCTTGTGTTTCCTGTTCTACCGCCATAAGACGCATCACGTGGTTTTAGTGGTATCAAACTTTCGTTCTCCAATTTTGCGAAAAATTCTATGTATTCTTTTGATCGCATTTCGTTTCGAAATTCACACTCCCACTTTTCAATTACTTGATAACCTATAGAGCGTAATTTATTGGCTTTGAATAATGTAACCTCATAACGTGTTTCATATTTTTTATCATTATTATTTTTGAAACATTTTGGATGGCCATGGTAATAACAGCCATAAAACTCAAATATTTGTTTTGTGTCTGTGCAATATCCGTCAACACGAAGACCAAAAATTACTTTCTCTTTTCCGTTACCACTATGCTGAATTTTTATTTTTCTTTGTTTTTCTTCCCACATTAACCCTTTTATGGCAATGATTGACTGGTTTTCTGATAAGCGATATCCTTGTTTAGGTATAAGTCCAATTGTATACGGTTTTAAAAAATTCCTTCTAAAAACCAAATTACACGCTGATGCAATTGTGGTTATCTCTAAAAATGGCTCAACCTTACATTCTTCCAAAAATAGCTGTCTGAATTTAATACAGGCTGCTGTTAAAATTTTTACGTCATTCATACAATATTCTACAAGTTAAAAGACTTGTTTTTATTTTCTTCATACCATTCAAGAAATTGTTTTCTTTCTGATGCACTCATTGAATTATAACAGTAATATTTCCGATCGGGTAACTTTTCATTATATTTTATATTATTTTTACGATTAAACATATGAGGAAAATATCCTTTTTTTAAATTTATATCTAAATCAAATGCCTTCGGTAAACTAGATAACGGCATTGGAAAATAGTTTAGTGAATCAATAAATTTCACGTTATCTAACAGCATTAAAATTATCTTTGTTCCCCTCATAATTAGTTTTGGTTTGATGATGGTTTTCTCTAAGATATAGTTTAATAAAAACTGATTATCAAATGCTTGTCCGTTATGTGCAATAACTACAACTTTATGAAATATCTTTCTTTGGTTGAGTATATATTCTAAGAACATTTGTATTGGATTTTGTTTCAACACATGTTCTCGAAGTCCACAAAAATTGCATCTTTCAACATTAGACAATATACAATGCGTGCAATGTTGTTCAAAAATACATAAATCAGGCTGATGTTCAATTATATCCCCTATTGCAACACCTTCATGAAGTTTCTCCCCGATGATATCATCTTGAGTTGTTTCGAGATCGTAGAAAATATATAATATATTTTTAAGTTCAGCTAATTCTTTACACGGTGTAATAAAGCATTGGTGGTCTGAAGCTACATTTATATTACAGTTTTTACACAAATGTACATAGCATATATGATTTACATCGGTTCTGTATACTTTAAAGCATTTTGTACAGGAATTTATAAGAGTACAAATAAATTTTTTATTTGTAGATGATGTTGCTTTATGATTATCAAAACAAGTTTGACTTTTAAAACTTCGATTGCATACATCACATTTAATATTTGGAAAATTTACGTCACATGCTGGAGATGATTTACAAAAGAAACACGACTGTTTACATCTGTGAGACAATCTATTGTTATACGGAACATTACATGTTTGGCAAAAGTAATCACAACTAAATGCTGCTGTTGTAATGTAATGATGTAATTACATTGAAGTGACCTTCATCGTATATCAAATTCAATCTTTTTTCCTTATCTTCTTCACCTTGAAAAATAATTAATTTTCCTTTTCCTCTGAAATAAAAAACTACAATTTGATATTTAGAGAGGTACTGTTGAAATTTTTTGAGCTCACTGATACTAGCTCCTTTTGCTTGGATGCTTACATTTGAATTTCTCATTAGTTGTAATGCTGCTTTCAACTGAAGTTGACCTGTGTCTTTTCGCATTTTAGTCAACTGATTTTTCGATGAATGAGATAGCAACAACTAACGCACGTGGTAAGCATAAATTATCTTTGTTTTTGATTGAAATTATGCCTCTTCTTTTATTACATTCTTCTTCAAAATTGTTGTATCTTTTTCCTCTTCCACTTCCTGCTGGAAGTCGTATATATGTAACATTTATACAGAACGTATCTGTAGATAATCCTTCGGAGTTGCTTTGAAATATTTTTGAAATAACTTCCCAAATTTCCGAAATGTCAAGATCTTTTGCTTTTTTAAAATTGATCCAGGCTGGACCACGTTCATGAAAACTTTGGCATCCAAAAGTGACACCAATTTTGTCAGTAGCATCAACATTTTCAAGTAAATTGCTGAATAATTCTTCAATACCGGTTTTAATCCAATCTATTGGATCTTTGTTGTCTGGTACTGCATTTATTATAAACTCCAAATTTTTTCCAAAAATGTTGAATCGTTTTACATTCACTGATTTTATTGATTTTATTGTGAATTTTTCTGTATTCATTTTAATTTCTTTTTTTTAATTTCCGATTTTTATTTTATTAAACAACCAATCGCGAACGTTTCTAATCCTAGAATTTTCACTCTATTAACAATTTTTTAACTTTTCACACAATTTATACATAATGTCTTGCTTGTTACTTTAAAAAAAGCAATTACTCGTAACTTATTTTGAATCGCTTTTATTCCTTTGTTTTTTTTCAACATTCTTACATAACAATAAAATCTTATACGGTGATACTAAGAATTTTTTTCGTTCCTCTTCTTTAAATACTTCATAGAAAAAAGATAACAAGAAGAAATAAAAGCATCTCAAAATTGCATCAATTTTGTCAAGGTTGAATCTTTATTTACATTTAAAAACCAGTTTGCACTTTTTCTTTTAATTTTTTAAAAATTAGTTTTAAAATTTTAAAGAAACGTAGTTACACATCTTTTTGTTCTGTTTTTACGTAGTTACACATCTTTATTCATACTTTTTTCTTGAACACAGAATAAATCTGTTTTATTTTTATATTCTTGTTTTCAAAATAGGTGATAAATGCAATTAACCTGACTTGAATTTTTTTCTTTTTTTATTCTTCGCAGATTATGCAACATACAATGCACTTAAGCAACATGTTAGTCGTTAAGTACTTCCACAGCTTTAATTTCCTGGTTGTCTTCTTTTCATTCATATTTTTTTTGAACATTCTTACAAACAAAAAATATCTTACACGACATACCGACAATAATCATTAGTTTTTTTCTTTTATCTTCTTTAAATAGTTAAAGTAGGCAAAAAAAAAAAAAAAACAACACAAACGCATAATTATTTTTCAATGGTTTGATCATTATGTAGACAGAAAAACAGGTTTGCACTTTTTCTATATGAATTTTAAAGATGCGTTGTACCTTTTAAAATTGTTCTATCTTGTACGTTTAAACTTTTTTTTATTTTTTTCCTTTTACATTCATTAACCATTTTTTGTTTCTACTTTTCATATGCGCCTATTACTTAAGCCAAGTATACATCAATAAGAAGTAGACCTGTACCACGTTAGATATTTTTGATTTCTTGTTTTTTTTTTTCAACATTCTTACATAACAATTAATTAATGGTTTTTCTTTCCTCTTCCTTAAATACTTCATAAAAAAAGGAAAGAAAAAAACAACAAATAAAAAACAACAAACAACAACATCTTAAAATTTAATAAGGGAATTAATTGTTTAGATGAGGCTTGTCGTGAGCATGATATAGCATATTCTCAAAATACTGATGGTTATCATCATAATAGAGCTGATATTGTATTCGCCGATAAAGCTTGGCAAAAATTAAAATCTAGAAACTCAAGCTTAGGAGAAAAAACGAATACACTTTTAGTTACAAATGCAATGTAAGCTAAAGTTAAACTCGGTATGGGTTTGAAAAAGAAAACGAGAAAAAACCAAAGAAGAAAATCGATAAGAAATGTTATAAAAGAAGCCAGAACGGCAACTTTAAAAAAACTTATAAATGATGAACATACTATAAGAATTGCTTTGCAAGCAGCTCCAAAGTTTTCTAGAGGACAGAAAAAAAATATTTATATCCCCAGAATTATTCCAGTACCAAAAATTGGAGGAGTTTTACTTTTAATTCCTATGTTTGCGGGTCTCTCAGCTATTAGTGCATTATCAGGTGATTTTGCTGGAGTATCTAGGGCTATAAATGATGCTAAAAATGGTTACAAGGAGTAATAAGAAAGTAAACGTCATAATAAAATGATGGAAGCCATAGCATTAAAAAAATGAAAAGGATTACATTTAAAACCATATAAAAAAGGATTGGGTCTTTATTTGAATCGAAAAAACAAACACAAAAGAGCACTTACCAATTATGATTTAGAAGAATTTGGACAAAAACACTTAAAACATTTCCGTGGAGTTTTTATGCGAGATAATTTACCAACACACAAACCTTTGAAATATAAATGTGGTATAATAAATTTAGATAATTCAATTGGAAATGAAATTGGGTAGCTTATTATAAAAATTCACAAATAACACAATATTTTGACAGCTTTGGAAATTTACAACGTCCATTAGAAGTAATTAAATATTTAGGAAATAAAATTGTTTATAATTATGATAGATATCAAAACTTTAATTCATATAATTGAGGTAATTTATGTTTAGAATTTTTATTTCATGTTGTTAACAAAAACAAAAAAATTGTCAGTAAATAAAGCACATATAAAAAAATTTTTTTATTATTAGTTTAGCTATTATATTCCTGACCTACATTAATTTTGTTCAAGTTCATGGTTACTTTATTTTCTGTTTTGAATGAAAGAAACAAAAAATGTAGATAAAGAACTTTATTCATAATGAAAAATTGTTTAAATAAATTTTATGATATAAAAAACATAAATATAAATCCATATAAAAAATACCATAGAAATTCATATTAATAATAATAATAATAATCATAATAATTCATATTTATCTTAATTATACACATGTCGATAACAATAACTTTAAACGGAAATTCTTCTGTATTAACAAATACTTTTTTCCCATATATAGATTTAAAAAGAAACGAATATACTTGTGGATTAGTACATTTTCAAACGTATCATTCTATACACAGTATTGATGAGGGGAATAATACATTTATTATTGAAAATAAACCATTGATAATTCCCACAGGTTCATATGAAATTGAAGATATTGAAAAATTTCTCAGAAAAGAGTTGAATATTGTTAAAACAGATGCGGATAAGTTAGTAATGAGGGCAAACAATAATACATTAAAATGTGAAATTTTTGCTCATAAAGAGATTAACTTTGAAAGAAAAGATACTATTGGAAAATGATTAGGTTTAGGTAGAAAGGAAATTATTTAGTTTTAGATTATCAGCTAAAAAATGGCATACTTCAGATCTTTTTGTTGATATTAACAATATAAACATAGTAAGAATAGAAAGTAATATTATCGCAGGAGCATATATGAACGAACAAGAAACACATATTTTACATGAATTTTCCATTGGTGTTAGTCCCGGTTATAAAATTATAGAAGTTCCTAAAAATATTATTTATTTACCGGTAACTGTCCATCAGATAAGTTATCTTACTATTAAATTGCTTGATCAGAACGGAGAATTAATAAATTTTCCAGGAGAAACAATAACAAGTAGATTACATTTAAAAGCATCAAAATTATAGTATTTAATCAGAATCAACAACCACATATATATTCTATACGTAAAATAGCTCAATTTAATATATCAAAACCATTTCAAGAAGAAAGAAGTCAATGCTTGGAGAAAAAGAACATTTTAACAGCAGTCAATCAGCAATTTCTCAAACTAATTGGATATCAATTAAAAAGAAATTAAAATGAATATTAAAAATTAAAAAGAATCTGTTTTTGATATAGTATAGCTAGCGCTCATTGGTATTCATTTTACCATTCACAAACTATTATGGATTGGGTCACTCTATAAAAATTCAAATACAAAATCAGAATTTAAATATATTACCTTTAACAAGTTTAATTTATATAGAAGGATTTCTAACAAAACATGATGAAACAGCTGTTGTAAACACTAAATTAGTTAATTATGCTATACCATTTCCATTTGAATCTATTCGCTATCAGCTTAACGGTAAAGAAATTGATCAGAACCACAAAGTTGGAATAACTTCAACATTAAAAAGTTACATTTCACTCAATTAAATGAAAGTACTATTCTGTACAATGCAAGTTGGTCACCCAACAAATCAATTAAAATGAATGGACTTTATTTTAATTTTTGCATTCCTTTAAATAGATTACTAGGTTTTGCAGAAGATTATAAAAATATTATTCCTAATGCGAACATTAATTGATATTAACACGTTCTGAAACCGATAATAATTCAATAATATGTTCTGATGTAAGTGAGAAACCGAGAATTTCTATTACAAAAATATGTTGGAAAGTTCAACATATTAATTTGTCAGATAATCAAAAATTAAAGTTATATAAAAGTATTGAAAGTGTTCGTACATGAAAATTGGTTTTAGAAATTACAATTATGTCTTACATTAACAGCAGGAATTACTCATTACATTTGGAAGCTTCAAACAGTTTCACAACTTAAACAACCATGTTTTATTATTTTAGCTCTACAAACTAATCAAAATAATGTTCGAAAAGATCCTTCAAAATTTCATCACTGTGATGTCTCTGATATAAAAGTATATTCAAATTCTGAAGCATACCTATATGAGGATATGCATTTAGATTTTAATAAAAATCGCAATGCCTCAATATATGAAACATATTCAAATTTTAGAAGTTTTTATTATAATCACTCAATATCAGAGGCTTTACTTTCATGCGACAAACTTAAAAATGATTCACCGGTCTTTGTAATTGATACCAAACTTGTTATCAAACTGAAAATATTAAAATAGGGGCAGTTGATGAACAGCTTATTATCTTATTTTGCACGATCGTTTAATTGAATTTAAACCGTTAACAGAGGAAGTTAACAAAATCATTTGAATGATCAATTCTAATTATTTATAAATTTAATATGAAATACATTGTAATTGATATTCAAGGTTTTCGGGATAATCAAAATAAATTTATTATAAAAGAAATTACATGCTTATCATCAAACTGTGGCATTTTATTATAAAAGCTCCTTATGGATATCATATTATAAATAATAATACAAAAATAGTAAATAAATGGTTAACAAAAAATCATCATGGCTTTGTTTGGAACGATGGATCATCGCATTTCTGTAATGTAATCAATGTTGTAAAATCATATATAGATTGTCAAACTATTGTTTACGTTAAAGGGGAAAAACAAAAAATTATTTTTTATTATTAAAAATTAACTTATAATATTATTTTTTATATTATATTATAAGTTTTTTTAAGCGAAATAATGTTATAAATTTAGATCAACAAGTATCAACAAGCTTAAAAACATTAAAAAAGCTCTATGAAAATCAATATAAAAAATGTCTATTCAATCATTTTGAATTCTGTGCTCTTCAAAATGTTTCCATTTTAAAATCATTAGTAAAAAACTGATTTAAAGGTTTTAAAAGTATTTAAACCAGTTTGAAGTAAAAAATGTATAAGTCTAAATATTTATTTCTTTTGGAAATCATTTTATCATCAAGTTCATCACACTCTGATAAAAAGTTTGGTTTTTACATTCATTATGGATAATAAAGAACAAGAAAAAACAAATATGACTCAACATCAAAAATATAGGAGTCCAAGTAAATCTAAAACACCAGCATCTCAAAATATCAAAAACAACACAAAACTAATAGCAATAGAAATTGTTGTAAATTATCATAAGATCTGTAAAATAATGAATTTGACTTTTTGTTTTCTTAATCAATAAAAATATAAAAAATAAAACTTTTTAATTTTTCGTTTATTTGATGCAAATAGCTGTACAATTTATCAGCAAGATAAACTTTACAGATGTATCCTGAATCTAAAAAAAATTTTATGCAAAAAATTTAAAATCAATTGGAGGTGTAAAACTATTTTTCTTATTTAGGTTGGCAAAATCTGGAAATTTTAGAAATTAAAAATTAAAAAAATTAATTGTTTAATTTTTATTATATCTTTATTTTTTTTACTTTTTATAAATTTTCACATTTAAAGTCGATAACAAAAAATTTTTCTTTTTTTTCGATTATTTCGAAAAAATATTTAATATCATTATTTGATATTTTTCGGTTTAATATTTCTATTTTTGGACTATGCTTCAAAGTATAGTATTTCAGTAAATATGTAAGAAAATTATTTGTGTGAACACATCTGACTTGATCCTTCTTATTTTTTGCGAACTTCAAAGTCGTTTCCTGTAACTGCAAAATCTCATATTTCTGCTTTTCCTGCAATTCTGCCATCGAAATAAAGTTACTTCTCTTGTTGATATCATACAAAAATTCCTTAAGAATATTTTGCTCATCCTTCCTCTTTTCTTGATCCATATCGATCATAAAATTGTTTAAGATGTCATCTTCTTCTGCACTCATTTTAATCTTTTTTGCTCTTGGTTGCTCCATTTTTATATTTTTTTTATTTACTGTTTAATTGAACTTCAAAAAAGAATGAGATCTTAAGAAATGTTAGCTGCTATTTATTTAAAAATTTTTAAATGAATTTTTTTGTTCTTTTGTTTAATTTTTTATTAAATCATTATAATTATGTAATAGAATTTTTATGGGGCTCGATGTGATAACACAAATTTTTTAAAAGAAATCAAGAAGAAAGCTAAAATTTCTAAGTCATTTTAAATAAAAATGTGTGCGGTTTTATGTTCTGTAGAATTTTTAGGACTCCATGTGATAGCACAAATTTTTTTAAAAGAAATCAAGAAGAAAGCTAAAATTTCTAAGTCATTTTAAATAAAAATGTTGGCGGTTTTATGTTCCGTGTGATGAATTTTGATAATACTAATTTGAGGATCTTAAAAGTACTTTAAAAATTTATTATATTAATTAAATGGTCTATGTTTTCTAAGTTATCTTAAACCAATTTTTAACACAGCTTTTAAGTTTTTTTGGGGGGATGTATGTGGTTTTATGGTGCCAATATTTTTCAAAAATTATAAAAATTTAATATTGTTATTTATAATTGATAATTATATTATGGTACATAAAGAATGTATTTTTTCTAAAATAATTCAGTTTTATTTAAAATATTTTCAACATGAGCAATAGTATTAAAGCTGAAAATCCTAAATCCTTCAAGGCAATGGCATTAGCAAATTGGTTCAATTCAAAAAAATTTAATTTTGGAGAATATGCAATGTTCAATGCAAATTGGCATACTATAAAATTTCATTGTATTGGATGGCCTGATGTAAATAAAAAAGGTGGGTTAACAATAAGTGAAATTATCCTGCATAAGAATTGTGGACCTTGACTCAGCAAACCTGGGAAACCTTCAAATTGGTATTAGCCAAAAATAAAACCTATTTGAATTGTTAAAAGAAAAATATAAAAACTTAATAAAACAAAATAATTGAAAATTATTTAATTTTTTTATTTTATTGCAAAATGACCCCAAGCCAATGTGCGTACATTATCATCTAAAACATATCTTTTATCATCGTGGTAACATAATGAAATTTTATTTAAATTTTGTGTATACAATTTATGAACCTTACTTCTAAAAATATACATATTTCTTTTAAAAAGTTTTCTTTTATATAAACATTCTCTGTAATCATCTAAAGTGAATAATTTTACAACATTTATTTTGATACCTTTTGCTTTAACTATAACATTTTTATTTTCAATATCAATCGAATACATTTTCGCTTTTAATCCAATAAATTCTTTAATTACACTACCATTGCATTCATACCTAGAACCTTTTTATTTTTCAGAGGAATTTTATAAGAATTATCAATTGAATATTCTGATGTATCTGATGTAAAACTTTTCTACGTCAGGTTTAATATCTTCGTAAAAATCTTCTGTTGTAATGGTATATATAAATGAGTCAGTATCCATATAATTCAATTTAATATTTTTATTAAATTTTGGTTTAATATAATCATAGTGGAAATCATACATTTTGTGTTTTGAAATTTATAATACAGAAAAACCTACATATAAAGGCTTACTATAGTATACACTAGTTCTATTCAACTGAATTGCAACCACATCACTTGTAAATTTAGCTAAATTGTGAAAATTTGGTTTAGATATCAAAGCTCTTGCACCCAAAATTTTTCCTTGACTTTTCCAACTTGTTACAATTTTAATATTTTTTCGCTTATCTATATTTTCAATAGTTTTACCATAAATCGCATTATTTAACAATTTGAATGTATTTTTTATACCCGTATGAACTATGTTCAAGGGTATAATAAATTTGCCATTACGTTTGTGACACCTTAAAGGAGTCGAGCTAGATATAGTGTCAAAGGTATGGATCGGCTCAGAATCGAATTCTGATTTTTTACGTCACTTTTGCAAAATTGTTAGTTTTGCTATTTAAATCCAACATTTTCGGTCGGCGGGTTCGAGTAGCTGCCATACAACTTCTATCTTTATATAGAAATAACTCAGTATCTATTCAAGCTAGGTTTCTGAAATTTTGCAAATGATGATCAAGTTTTATGGCAACAACTTCTATAAAATTTGGTTGTGCTGGTGCAGCGGGTTCGGGTAGCTGCCATACAACTTCTCCGTTTAAATGAGAATAACTCAGTGTTTATTGAAGCTAGGAATCTGAAATTTAGTAAAGAGGTGTCGAGTTACATGCCAACAACTTTTGTAAAATTTGGTTGGTCTAGAGCAGCCGGTTCAGACTTCTTGCACCTCTTGGAACCTAATGAAGCTAGGCGTCTGAAATTTTGCAAATGATGATCAAGTTTTATGGCAACAACTTTTGTAAAATTTGGTTGTGGTGGTGCGGCGGGTTCGGGTAGCTGCATTACAACTTATCCGGTTAAATGAGAATAACTCAGTGTTTATTGAAGCTAGGAATCTGAAATTTAGTAAAGAAGTGTCGAGTTATATGCCAACAACTTTTGTAAAATTTGTTTGGCCTAGAACAGCCGGTTCAGGCTTCTTGCACCTCTTGGAAGTTAATAAAGCTAGGCGTCTGAAATCTTGCAAATGATGATCAAGTTTTATGGCAACAACTTCTACAAAATTTGGTTGTGCTGGTGCGACGGGTTCGGGTAGCTGCCATACAAAATCTCTTTTTAAATGAAAAGAACTCAGTGTCCGTCCGCACGATAACTCAAAAACTAGAGGAGCTAGGAGGCTGAAAATTTTTTTACGTCACTTTTGTAAAATTGTTAGTTTTGCTATTTAACCCCAGCATTTTCTGTCCCCGGGTTCGGGTAGCTGCCATACAACGTCTTTCTTTAATTAGAAATAACCCAGTGTCTGTTCAATCTAGGTATCTGAAATTTTGCGAATGATGATCAAGTTTTATGGCAACAACTTCTGTAAAATTTGGTTGTGGTGGTGTGACGGGTTCGGGTAGCTGCCATACAAAATCTCTTTTTAAATGAAAGAACTCAGTGTCCGTCCGCACTATAACTCAAAAAATAGAGGAGCTAGGAGGCTGAAAATTTTTTTACGTTACTTTTGTAAAATTGTTAGTTTTGCTATTTAACTCCAGCATTTTCGGCCGCCGGGTTCGAGTAGCTGCCATACAACGTCTTTCTTTAAATGGAAATAACCCAGTGTCTGTTCAATCTAGGTATCTGAAATTTTGCGAATGATGATCAAGTTTTATGGCAACAACTTCTGCAAAATTTGGTTGTGGTGGTGTGACGGGTTCGGGTAGCTGCCATACAAAATCTCTTTTCAAATGAAAGAACTCAGTGTCCGTCCGCACTATAACTCAAAAAATAGAGGAGCTAGGAGGCTGAAAATTTTTTTACGTTACTTTTGTAAAATTGTTAGTTTTGCTATTTAACTCCAGCATTTTCGGCCGCCGGGTTCGAGTAGCTGCCATACAACGTCTTTCTTTAAATGGAAATAACCCAGTGTCTATTCAATCTAGGTATCTGAAATTTTGCAAATGATGATCGAGTTTTATGGCAACAACTTCTGTAAAATTTTGTTGTGATGATATGACAGGTTCGGATAGTTGCCATACAACTTCTCTTTTTAAATGAAAATAACTCAGTGTCTATTGAAGCTAGCTATCTGAAATTTAGTCAAAAAGTGTCGAGTTGCATGCCAAAAACTTTTGTAAAATTTGAATGGTCTAAAGCAGCCGGTTCAGGCTTTTTGCATTTCTTGGAACTTAATGAAGCTAGGCGCAATAGATTCGGGTAGCTATCATACAACTCCACAATTTACATAAATATATCTCTGTAGTTCGGTACTAAAACTCTGAATGTTTTTAAAAGATGATCAAGTTTTATAGAAACAGGATATATTACGTTCATACAGGTATCCCAGAGTTGACACAGTCTCCTCTACTGCACTCTTCCTCGTTTCAAAATTATTTTTGCTATGTAGTGTTCGATGATAGTTATTTAAATCTATATAACTTTTCAACCAACAATCTTGGTTAAAGCTCAAAGCTCGGTGAATCATTTTTTTATTAATCCATGTTTTAGACATTGTTGAGGGTTTGTATAATGAATAATATATTTCTTTTTTTCTTCCAAACTGGTAATTGGTTTTATACTTTTCATTTTTCAATGTTCTTTTATTTTCTGGACAAAATGGAAGATCGTTGTGAACATCATGTTTATCAATAGGATATTCTAAATCTACTTTTAAAATGAATCCTATATTTAAATCAGAAGGTATATTCAAAACATCTGTATTTTCTATTTTATCACACCAGTGGAAATTAGATATAGGTAAGAAATTAGACATAGCAAACCCATACAGATTATTAACACCTAAATATGTTGTAAAATTTGAAGGTTTTGTTCTATCAAAATTACTTAAATATTTATTATTTGCTTTAGAATGACGTAATGAAGTGAAATTCCACCTCTAATACCTCTCTTGAAAAATTATACATATTAATATCAGTTAGTAACTGAAATTCTACTTTTGTATATTTGAGCATAGCATCCGAACTAAAACCTGGTAACGTATAGTATTGACATACATCTAATTCATATATCTGCTTACATACTTTTCGAAAATTATCGAATACATCTGTTTTTAAATATATTTCTAAATAGTCTTTAAAATATTTCTGTTTGATATAATTTTTCAAAAGAATTTAAATATTCATAAGGAAATACCCCCTTCCGGTTCACTAAATGGAATTTGTTTTCGTTTGGATACATTTTGCTTAATATTACTAAATTATCAGGTTGTAGTTGTGAAACTAATGCTTAGATGATGACATAAACCGAAATGAATCTAAGAACCTTGACTCTATAGATTCCCCTTCATCAACCTCAATCCATTTTGATAAAGAAATATACTTTTCCTTATTCATAGGAATAACATTAATTTTACCCGGAAATTTTATTAAGTTTTTAATAAATAAGTGACAGTCATAACCAGAAAAGTTATGAAAAAATATTGGAATGAAATTTGGTAACTGATATTGCAAATTACAAAATGAATGTGCTAGTCCTCGTTATATTCCGGTTAAATGACAATGGTCTGCAACCGTACTTTGATCTAACATTTCATTACAAATATGACAATTTCTACTTTCTAAATGAATTATTCTATCTTCATCTGTAAGAGTTTTCATTGGAATAATATTTTTATAATACTTACTATAAATTTGTTTCACATCTTCTATTAATTTCTCCAAAAAAATATCTATGCAATCAGTTCCGGTATACATCCTAAATATATTAGAGTTTTGATCGAAAGATGATTTGTTGCAGTATGCCATCATGGAATATGTTCTCGAACGTTTGTTGTTGTTGATGTAGATGAATCTGGTAAACATGTTGTTATATCTTGAAGAACACATTCAAAGTCTGCATACACGACAAATGATACATCCATTTTTTTGTTGTAGTTTTCAAATTGTAATGTTGCTTTTTCAGCAGTTGGAAGGTTTGTAACCACATTGTTGCACTCACTTTTATGTAGTTTAAAATTTGCCTCATTATTGAAATGAATTAAGCAATGATTGCAAAATATTAATTTGTTATTATTCTTGGTAATTTGCGAATGTAATAGTCGAGAAATATTTTTAATCCAAACATAATGTGTTCTCTGATCCTCTTGTATTAATAGCAAGTTAATATGATGAAGTTTCTCTTCTTTTGTACAATTAAATGAACCTACAATTTTGTAGAATGTATTTTCAGATGTTTCCGTTTTTCAAAACCAAAAACATTGATACTAATTTTGGCATTTAATTGTTCAAATTTTTTTAATATCAGCAACTTTCATAGGAAATTCTAAAACATCAAAATTTAGTATAATATTTTGCAGTTGTATTTTATTCGATTGTTAAAGTTAAAGTATTTAATTTCAAGTAACCACAAAAATAATACAGGCAAAAAATTAATATAAAAAATTAATAAAAAAAATAGAAGACAACAATGTTTCAATTTTAAAATACAACTTTATTCTCCGAAGTGAACTTAATAATTAATTTTTAAAAATATGAATTTTACATTAATTGCATTGTTCCCTGCATTATGCTGACTCAAACATATGTTGATTACGCGTGACTTAAGTTGGGAAATAATGTTGAACTAATTTCATAGGTTAATTTGCTGATTCGAATGTAAATGTTTTAACAAAAAATTTTATGAAATCGTAATATGATGCGTTGGAATTTGGTTCATAATTTTAACTGTTGTTAACTCCTCCCCCCTTAAATATCGATGTCCTCATTCGATCAAATTAGAGATTAGAGTTGTATAAGTTTCGCCTTGGGGCTGTTTTTATCTCGACTGATGCTGAATTCATCGGGAATATCTGAAATTTTCTATTTTGGTGATCTGCATTTGGTGATTCTGTGGTGTATCTTTTATTGATCGATTATTGCAAGTGGTAATTTCTTCTGGTATAGCCTGATCGGATTGTGTGTTGTTTATTATTACTTTGTTTTGTTTTTTTCTACATCGTATCTCAATTAATACAAGTAAGCCCAATATTGATGCTATTGCCGGTATGACACAAGAAGTACTTAACAAATAGTTTAATAGACTCCGTTCTTTCAGTAATTCAATTTTATTTGTATTATTGGTATGAAGATCCTTGAAGAGTTCTGGAGAAAGATGTGGTTGAAATTCTTTTTCTATGAGTTCTGGTTGTAGAATTGCAGGCAATACCCTGGCGATTATGGTTTCTTTCGATGTATAGACCATGCCTTCAATTGTTACTGTTGAATTTTGGAACTTAATTAAGTATTTTCCTATAATCGTTTTTTGTTTATCATCTATTGTTATCGTGCCATTGAATTGATTTAATAATATAATACCTTCGGCAATTTTTTATATTTTGGGGATATGATGAGCGTTGGTAACATTACATGTGGATCATCTTCTTTCTAATATGTTCGGAATGCAGGTGGAATTTGAAATATCAACAATTTGATCTCTATTACATATTATTAGTGAATTTATTTGTTTACAATTTTTTTCTCTTCCATACATTTTTTTATTACTAAATATTATTTCTTTATAATCAAGCTTAATAATAGTGTTATTAAATTTTATAGGTTTAATTACAATTTTTTTAAATACATCAGTTTCTGATATTGGGATTTCGATGACGTAGAGCAAGAAAGTACCATTTGTTATTACTTTTACATTGGAGAAATTTAACGCTTCTTCACTTCTTCTAAAATTGGCGTAACTGTTTCAATTTCTGACTGTGAGAGCAATAGTGAATTGATAATTCCTATTTTAGCCCAATGTATGGCATATTTTAAATTAACTATTTCTTCTTTTATAAATTTTAACTTATATAGCAATTTTTGAATATTTTGATTATAAAATTCATGACCTAACCTAATGTTTTCTAAAATCTGATTAGTAATTCTACTTATATTATTAATTCTATCACTAAAAGACTTATATATTATAGTATTTTCTAAAAGATTGTTCATTTTCTTTTTTATTATAATAAAATCTGCATGGTCTGGACTTCCAGCTATTCATTTCCATATGATATCTATAGAGTTGAAGGATCTTGGTTCCCGTCTAATTTTAAATTCGTCCAACAGATCCTGAACCTGCAAAGCTTCGTATTTCAGGTACCCATGCAGGTGATTTTTTTTCATTCCATCTTCCTCTAGCACGTCTTAAACTTCCTTCTTGCACCTTTGCTTCTTCCTAAATTATAGATACTGCATGCGATCTAATATTTGTATATATTCTGTGTAGTCTAATATTTGGATGAATGATAGACACTCATATAATAAGCACCTAAAATGATATAAAGGATGGTAATATGGTAAGATAACGAAAGAAAAAAAAACAAAATTTTGGAGAAAAACAAAAATAATAATTTTCTAGAAGAGTTAAGTGAGAGAAAAACAAAATTTTATAAGGTTTATATGAAGAATGAGTATTATTATGATTTTATGTTTTATTTATGAACAGTTCTTCCTGATTTCGTTATAATAAGAGTATTTTTATTTTCCTTTACGATTTCCTTTTTAAATCGTTGTGTTAATTTAGATCCGATTCTTTTGTTATGCTTCACATAAATTGTATCACCTGGTTGGTAGTGTTTAATTGGTTTTCCTTTTTTATTGTTGGGATCCATATCTTTGATCTGTTGGTTTTTCATTTTTTCAATATTGCTAAGCCTAATTTTCTCAAATTCTTCTGGTGTTATATTTGGAACTCTACCAAAAAATAGCTCTATGGGTTTTCTTTTGGTTACCGAGTGAATGGTGTAGTTATATTCGTTTACCGTACTTTGTAATAATTCTTCAAAACTTTTGTTATCTCCCTCTGCTTTGAGACATGGCATAATCTCCGATAAAGTTGAATAAAAGCGTTCTTTTTGTCCATTCAGCTTTTATATGGAGTGTAGTAAAAATCTTTATCTTCATTTCATCCTCCATGATTGCCTTTACCGAAGCGGAATTAAGCCACTTCTCGTTGTCTATGATGACCCATTCTGGAACACCATAATAGAACAAGATATCCTGTAATGCTAGTCTGACATTTTCTGTTGATCTACTTTCTATGACACTCGCTTGGGAAAACTTTGTTAACTTATCGATTGCTGTTAAAGTCAACTTAGATTCGGTCGAAAAATGTCTATGTGTAACCAAATTAGATATTTTTCTATTCATTTATGGAAAATAATAATTGCGAATTATTTGAGCTTTATTTTCATGTGCGCGTTTCTATGGGCGCTTTTGTGAACTTCTTATATGAGCTCATTCTGTTGACTTTCATCCATGATATCTTTGATCAATATTCTGGTAAATCGTAATCTATAACTTTCAAAATTTTGAGAATAAATTTGTTGTATTTTACCCATGATAAATTTTTGTATTTTAAATTACAATACGTTGTATTTTACCCCTTCCTCCATCATTATTACATTTATTGTTTTCGGATTTTTAGAATATTTGCGAGTTCTTTTTCTTTGAAATCAATTCTTGTTATTATGTGCCGGACATAGCCTGGAAAAATATTAATTAGTTTGTAATCAATTTTACCATCGCGTTTTAAAATTAATTGGTTTCTGAACCCATTAATGGGAGCCCCCACAAACTGAATGTAATTTTGCGAGAATCTCTCAGCACTATGTTGTGTTGTTGTTAATGTATTAATTTCTGATTTTTTGATTAATCTTGATAACGTGTCAGCTACCGCGTTCGTCAGGCCGGCCTTGTACTTTATCTCGTAGTTGTACTCTTCAAAGATCGCTTTCCATCTTTTTAACTTGCTGTTGGAGTTTTTATTGCTCAAAGCATACGTAAGCGGCTGATGATCAGTGAAAATTACTAGTTTTTTGGATACATACAGTGAATTTCTTAACGAAGTCAGTGACCAAACGATAGCTAACATCTCCTTCTCGTTAGTGGCGTATGATTCCTAGGTTTTGTGAGGGTCCTGGAAATAAATGTGATTAGCTTTCTTCCTTGAGACAACACCGGTCGAATCGCGAAGTTCGAGGCGTCGGTAGTTAATTCGAATTCTCTTTCAAAATTGGGATATTTCAGGATGACATCTTCTGATATTAATCAGTTTTACAGCTTGAGAAAGGCTTTTTTCGCCTCGTTATTCAATCTGATAGGAGTATTTTTCGATTGAGTTTTCGACACACGTCCTCCCTCCCCCCCTTAAAAGGGACGTCAGTGGTTTTGCGATCTTACCAAAATCACAGATAACCTTCCTGTAGTACTCTGACATACCTAAAAATGAACGTAAATTCTTTAGCATTTTCGGTAAGGGCATGTCGCAAATCGTTTGTACTTTCTTTGGGTTAGTTTTTATTCCTTCCGCCGGAATAACAAACCCTAAGAATTCGACTTTGTTTCGCAAAAATTCGCTATTGTCCAGTTGTACTTTCATGTTGGCTGATTCGAGTGTAGTAAATACTTATTCCAGATTTTGGAAGTGACTTTCCTTATCCTTGCTGAAGATTATTATGTCGTCTATATAGACATAACAACTTTTTCCAATATGGTCCCTAAGGATGTCATCAATGGCTCTTTGGAAAATTAAATGTGCATTTTTCAACCCAAACGGTAGCCTGTTGAAGTCGTATTTTCCATTATTTACGGAGAAGGCTGTTTTTTCAACATCGCTTAATTTCAACGGTATCTGGTGAAATCCACTCTTCAAATCAATTACCGAGAACAGATGATTTTTTCCTAAATTTGAGAGAACTTCGTTTATTTCGGAAATTGGGTATTTATCCGCAATGATGATCTTGTTCAGCTTCCGATAATCGACTACCATTCGATATTTTTTTTTCCCTGAAGCGCTTCTTCTTTAGGAACAATACAAACCGGTGAGTTGTATGGTGATCTGGATTGTTTTATTATCCTATCTTCTAAAAGTTGCTTAATCTGTTCATCTATTTTGGATTTTAACGCCATCGGATACGGATATGAATTAGAATACAACGGTTCCGCTGTTGTTGTTCGGATTTCAGCTACAACTCTTGTAGTATAGGTCAGTTTCTCATTTGGGTTCGCAAATAAATTGGTGAACTTATTGACTAAACTGCCTAGTTTATCTCGTTCTTTCCTAGTCAAATGGCTGGTTCTCAGTTCAATTCTGTTGATAAATTCTGATATTTGTTGTTTGAGTGGAATTCTAAAATTATCTGCGAGTTCAAGGTATCCTTTATCTATATAAATAACTGCTTTTAGTATTTTGAGAGTATCATTTCCGATTATATCTTCAAAAGAATCTAAACTTGGTAATAAATGAATTTTATTTTCGGCATTCCGTTTTTAAAGAGATCGATCTCAGCATGGTGGGTAATCTTTACGTCACCACCAATGGAGTTCGAGTAAAATATTTTATTATTGGGTATTGGATTTTTTAAGAATTTAGGGTAGATATAGTTCTTGTTCGAACCGGTATCTATTAAAATTTTTATTTGTTCCCCATTTCCTGCAAAACATTCTATATAGGGAAGTGAGGAACATTTTAATCTAAAAAAGGATTCTCATTGTTATTGTAATCCCCATGCCCTGTTGAATCTTGACCATGAACTAACGGTTGCTTCTTAATATCCTGGCTTCTCTGAAATTTTTTCCTTGGTTTTGTTTCCATATGGTTAATATTTTAGTAGCATCTTTTATTGTTTTGATGAAATGATGATCTGTTGTTGGACTTTGTATGGTTTGGATAGTACGTATATCGAGATAGTTGCGACCTTGGTTCATTTTTCTAATAATAATAATTTTCAGATAATAATAATTTGGATGACTTAGAGGATTTTAGTTTATCAATAAAGTCTTTGAATACGAAAATGGAAATTATATTATAACCAACCGAAATATTAGAAAAGTTAGATAAATTATTGCAGTGTCTTGTTGTTAAAAGTGTAGAATTTCAAGAAAGGGAACTCTCTACTTCGAATAATACATTTAGAACTCAACATTAATCAATATAAACCTTTACGAGGATCATAATATCTTCCGTTACCAAAATTTTTGAAGACTAAAAAGGCTTGTATCAACGTAATGAACGCTGATTAGTATTGTTTTAAATGGAGTAAAATATCAGCTCTATACAAGGGTTCTGGTAGATTGGAACGAACACAAACATATGGGATTGCTGATATAAGTTAACAACAGGTAAATTATGAACCAAATTCCAACGTATCATATTACGATTTCATAAATTTTATTTTCATGAAATTTTTTATTAAAACATTTACCTGTCGAATTAGCAAATTAACCTGTGAAATTAGTTCTATATTATTTCCCAACATAAGTCACCCGTAATCAACATATGTTTGAGTCAGCATAATTCAGGTAGAACTATGCTATTAATGTAAAATTCATATTTTTAAAAATTAATTATTAAGTTCACTTCGGAGAATAAAGTTGTATTTTAAAATTGAAACATTTTTGTCTTCTAATTTTTTTTATTCATTTTTTCCCTCTAAATAATTATTTTTGTTGTTACTTGGAATTAAATACTTCAATTGGCGCCCGAGCAGGGACCATTAGTGTTGTACAAGTGAATAGTAAATAGCTACATGAAAGAAAAGAAAATAATTATTAAAATTAAAATTTGTGAAAAAAAATCATCATTAAAATAAAAATTTGTCATAAAAAAATTAAAAACTAAAGAACTAAAACTAATATTGAGAAATTTGAATAAAAAACTATTAGAGAAAAAAAAAATAATTGACTATTTGAAATTAAAAATAGTTTCTTACAAAAAACAGTTAAACAATTAAACCAGTTAACATTGTATAATAAAATTGGAACGAGATAATCTTTCGTATTTTCACAAAATGTTTCCTTTCAAAGAGTACCGTTTACCAATAAATATTCGTTTGCAACACATACAGCAAGTAGATCAAGTGGTAAAATCCGAGAACGAAATTAATTTGCCTAAAGGATTAGGAAACGTGGCCCCCGAGTAGCATCCCAGCAAAAAGGAGCTGTCGCACAAGACAATAATCAAAACCTAGCAAGTGTTGGCAGCAGCCAATTATGAAAATAAAAAAATAAAGGAAAAATACTTAAGAAAAAATAAATTTAAAAGATTTGAAAAAATATCTTTGCGCAAATTTAATTACAATTTGCGAAAAATTTTAATAATAAAATAAAAATATAAATTTGATATTGATTAAAAAATTTGAGTTGAATTGAACACATACAGCAAGTAGATCAAGTGGTAAAATCCGAGAACGAAATTAATTTGCCTAAAGGATTAGGAAACGTGGCCCCCGAGTAGCATCCCAGCAAAAAGGAGCTGTCGCACAAGACAATAATCAAAACCTAGCAAGTGTTGGCAGCAGCCAATTATGAAAATAAAAAAATAAAGGAAAAATACTTAAGAAAAAATAAATTTAAAAGATTTGAAAAAATATCTTTGCGCAAATTTAATTACAATTTGCGAAAAATTTTAATAATAAAATAAAAATATAAATTTGATATTGATTAAAAAATTTGAGTTGAATTGAACACATACAGCAAGTAGATCAAGTGGTAAAATCCGAGAACGAAATTAATTTGCCTAAAGGATTAGGAAACGTGGCCCCCGAGTAGCATCCCAGCAAAAAGGAGCTGTCGCACAAGACAATAATCAAAACCTAGCAAGTGTTGGCAGCAGCCAATTATGAAAATAAAAAAATAAAGGAAAAATACTTAAGAAAAAATAAATTTAAAAGATTTGAAAAAATATCTTTGCGCAAATTTAATTACAATTTGCGAAAAATTTTAATAATAAAATAAAAATATAAATTTGATATTGATTAAAAAATTTGAGTTGATAAAAATTTTTAACATAATTTACGAATAAATTGAATAAGAAAAAATAAGTATAAAATAAAATTTTTAAAAAGGAATTGCTAAGTATTTGCTGTTGAATCTTGACCATGAACTAACGGTTGCTTCTTAATATCCTAGCTTCTCTGAAATTTTGTCCTTGGTTTTGTTTCCATATGGTTAATATTTTAGTAGCATCTTTTATTGTTTTGATGAAATGATGATCTGTTGTTGGACTTTGTATGGTTTGGATAGTACGTAAATAAAAATATAATTTTTTTTTTAAAATAAGAGTTGATAAAAATTTTTTAACATAATTTACGAATAAATTGAATAAGAAAAAATAAGTATAAAATAAAAATTTTAAAAATGAAATTGCTAAGTATTTGCATAAATTTAACCACAATTTATTGCAAATTCATATAAAGATCCTCACTGTAAGGAGAAAAAGTTATAATATAAAATAGCGATCAGATAAATATCCTCGCCAGTAAAGGTAAATTATAAAAAAAAGAAAAAAATAATAAAGAAATAAAAGAAATATTTTATTATACAAATTAAAACTAAAAATTATATTTTGTTTCATTTTTATTTGCTGTGATTCAAGCCTACCCGTCGTTACCTAAGTTGAGGCTGCTTTAAGCACAGCAAATCCAAGAAAATAATCAATTTAAATAAAAGCAAATAAAATCAATTAAAATAAGAAATTTAAATAAAAAATAAAATAACTAAATAAAATAATTAAATAAAATAACTAAATAAAATAATTAAATAAAATAACTCAATAAAATAATTAAATAAAATAACTAAATAAAATAATTAAATAAAATAACTAAATAAAAACATAAATAAAATAACTAAATAAAATAATTAAATAAAATAACTAAATAAAATAATTAAATTTAAAATTCAACTATATTAGAATAAGAAAGAAATTAACTTTTATGAACCTCTAATTGTAAAAATAATTTGAAACTTTAAGAAAGTTTTTGCATTAATATAATAAATAATTTGAAAAATAATTTTTGCCTTAATTAAATAATAAGTCAATTTTAAGAAGGAAAATATACATTTTTTTTATTGAAAAAAAAATATTTGTTAAAAAAATTATTATAAGAAAAGTTTTGGTAGATTTGAAATATGATTATTTCTTTCCAGAACTGTTTAACTTTAAATAATTTTCTAATTGTAATTTAAAACTTTAATTCTTGTTATGTAATAAAACAATAAAGTTTAGAAAAAATTTGAATTTAATATAAGATTTTAGACTTTTTGATTAATTTACTTAAATTTTAAATCTTTTGGGATTTCATTAAAATATTTTAAATAAATAAATTTTTAGTATTTAAGGTTTTATTAAATTTTATTTTAAGAACTTGTTAAAAGAAAAGGAAATTTTTTTTTTTCCTCTTGAATAAGAAAATATTTTTTTTTATTATTTTAAGTTTTTATTATATTTTTCTAATAAATAAATATTTTAGGATTTTATTAAAATCTTTCCGAATGTTGGATTTCTATGGTTTGTAAATTTTATACAAATAAATATTTTAAATATTAAATAAAATTAAAAAAAGGAAAAGAAAAGAACAATTTTTATATAATAATTGAAAATTATAATTACGACTGAGAGCAAGCAAGATTTTTTTTTTTTCAAAAGAAAAATTTGTTTTTTTTTTATATTTGAAATAACGCAAGAAAATAAGAGCATCTTTATCCAAGATTTACTGTTATATTTCCAAATATTTTTTTTAAACAAATTTTTAAATTTTTATAATTTTAGTACTTTAAAATTTGAAAGGTAAGTCTTTTATTCATAGTCAACATTTAGTAGTATTTTGTGAAAAAGTTGATTTAATTAAATCACAGGTAATCTCGAATCATATATCAGATATTGGTCAAACCTCTTTTAAAAAATTTTTTTTTGACTTTGTTTTCACTTTGATTATAACCTTTCTCGTTTTTTCTATCTTTTGAATAATTTTCTCGTTTTAACTCGGAAGTAAATTTTCTCGGAAGTAACTCCGTTTATAATATCACCTACTCCAGAAAATTTAAACCCAAATCTGAGTCCAATAAGAGAAAATATGACAAAATGACAAAAATTTTAGTGAGTCAATCAGAGAGATGATTCAATATGAGGCAAGAAAACTGGTAAGAGAAGGTTACCACCAAAGGTTACATCAGGAGGTAGTAGAGGAAGATGAAGAAATCGAACAGGAAGCCTATATTCATTCAAACGACAATCTTGACGGCATGGACAAAGTTAAATTTATGCAAATACTAGCAATCTCTTTTTTAAAATTTTTATTTTATACTTATTTTTTCTTATTCAATTTATTCGTAAATTATGTTAAAAATTTTTATCAACTCTTATTTTAAAAAAAAATTTATATTTTTATTTTATTATTAAAATTTTTCGCAAATTGTAATTAAATTTGCGCAAAGATATTTTTTCAAATCTTTTAAATTTATTTTTTCTTAAGTATTTTTCCTTTATTTTTTTATTTTCTTAAAAAAAAAATCAACTTACGATTTTTAGCGAATTACATGGCGACTTGGAATTGCATTTTAAGAACCATTTGCAGTATTTTGAATTTACCGGATTAGGCGGCTGCTGCCAACACTTGCTAGGTTTTGATTATTGTCTTGTGCGACAGCTTCTTTTTGCTGGGATGCTACTCGGGGGCCTCGTTTCCTAATCCTTTAGGCAAATTAATTTCGTTCTCAGATTTTACCACTATTATCAGATCTATTACTATATGTGTTGCAAACGAATATTTATTGGTAAACGGTACTTTTTGAAAGGAAACATTTTGTGAAAATACGAAAGATTTTCTCGTTCCAATTTTATTATACAATGTTAACTGGTTTAATTGTTTAACTGTTTTTTGTAAGAAACTATTTTTAATTTCAAATAGTCAATTATTTTTTTTTCACTAATAGTTTTTTATTCAAATTTCGCAATATTAGTTTTAGTTCTTTAGTTTTTAATTTTTTTATGACAAATTTTTATTTTAATGATGATTTTTTTTCATAAATTTTAATTTTAATAATTATTTTCTTTTCTTTCAGGTAGCTATTTACTATTCACTTGTACAACACTAATGGTCCCTGCTCGGGCGCCAATTGAAGTATTTGATTCCAAGTAACCACAAAAATAATTATTTAAAGGCAAAAAATTATTAAAAAAAATTAGAAGACAAAAATGTTTCAATTTTAAAATACAACTTTATTGTCCGAAGTGAACTTAATAATTAATTTTTAAAAATATGAATTTTACATTTATTGCATAGTTCTACCTGCATTATGCTGACTCAAACATATGTTGATTACGGGTGACTTATGTTGGGAAATAATATTGAACTAATTTCACAGGTTAATTTGCTAATTCGACAGCTAAATGTTTTAATAAAAAATTTTATGAAAATAAAATTTATGAAATCGTAATATGATGCGTTGGAATTTGGTTCATAATTTTAACTGTTGTTAACTTATATCAGCAATCCCATATGTTTGTGTTCATTCCAATCTACCAGAACCCTTGTATAGAGCTGATATTATACTCCATTTAAAACAATACTAATGCGTTCATTAAAGATATTGTGATCCTTGTAAAGGTTTATATTGATTAATGTTGACTTCTAAATGTATTATTCGAAGTAGAGAGTTCCCTTTCTTGAAATTCTACACTTTTAACAACAAGACACTGCAATAATTTATCTAACTTTTCTAATATTTCGGTTGGTTATAATATAATTTCCATTTTCGTATTCAAACACTTTATTGATAAACTAAAATCCTCTAAGTCATCCAAATTATTATTATCTGTTTTCGAATAATAATGTAAAAATTATTCTGGTAACAAAAAACTTTCATTATTATTTTCCAATATAAATGTTTCTATTCGTTCATTGAAACAGCTTTTAACACTTTTTAGATTTTCTGCAATGTAATCACCACTATTTGTTTTGTGTAAAAATGTTCTTATATGATATAACCATTCTTTCAATGGTATATCTTTTTCACAGTTTTCACAGAACTTACCATCTGAGTCACTGAAGGTTTTACTACCAGATCGTTTCAGTTTCTTTTTTTTTTTTAATTTTTATTAAGAACAATAATTTTAATTTAATAATGAACAATTAATAATAAGTTTTTCAAACAAAACTTTCTATTTATATAAATTCTATTTATCCATATCATCATCTCATATCAGCCAAATGTGTGCGGGATTCCCTGACATCATTCTTTAATTTTATTAATAATATGTATAATAAAATATGTATCATAACATCTTATGATATAGAAATTTGTTTTATACTTTATATTCTTAAAACCGCAACATTTTTTCATTCAAAAATTAATATTTTTTATTTAGTTTTTTTATACTCTGTAATTTAAAAACCGCAACATTTTTCATTTAAAAATAAAACTTTCTTATCGCAAACACAATTCACTTTTTAATTTCTGAATTTCTTTAAACTATAGGATGTATCTAATCTACAGGATTAGATGTATCTATTCTAAATATTTTGATTACATTATGTTTAGCATGGAAATATGAATACTTTTAATGAATAGAAGAGATGTCATTATTTATTCAAAGTTGTACAGTAATTCCACATGTGTGAGATCATCACATATTCACATTAATACCGGTTAACGAACGCAAAACTTCAAGTATTTTTATTTTATTTTTATTCATACTCCAGCTTCTGCAGCCAACCCAAGTTCTCGTACCATCGTTTACATATATGTATGTAAATACATAAAATACATATATGTATGTAAATACGGCACTATATAATATACATATATACTCTTATCATTCACTCACTAGTGGCATATACGATATGTAAATAAACATGATATTATATAAGTATGTATATCAATATCATATAAATAAAAATTCTTCAAGCAACCGTTATGTTGTTTATTTATTTGCATTTTTTTGTACTACGCATTATATCCTCAACAATTTCAAATTATCGAGTAAAACAAATGCAAAAAATTTGTTGCAAAGTCCAACAGCAAGATATTTCATAATATCTTGATGTGCCTTTCACATGATCATAGATTTTTAGTAGTTGTTCTACTCCTTTCTTCCAAGATGCATACAATCTTACTTCTCCGGAGAAAACATATATTTCCCTTGTGATATTGGGAACTTGTCCATGCCGTCAAGATTGTCGTTTGGATGAATATAGGCTTCCTGTTCGATTTCTTCATCTTCCTCTACTACCTCCTGATGTAACCTTTGGTGGTAACCATCTCTTACCAGTTTTCTTGCCTCATATTGAATCATCTCTCTGATTGACTCACTAAAATTTTTGTCATGTCTATTTTCTCTTATTGGACTCAGATTTGGGTTTAAATTTTCTGGAGTAGGTGACATTATAAACGGAGTTGCTTTCTCTTGTTTAATTTTTATTATTTAAAACAAGAAAATTATTCAACAGATAGAAAAAACGAGAAAGGTTATAATCAAAGTGAAAACAAAGTCGAAAAGAAATTTTTTAAAAGAGGTTTGACCAATATCTGATATAAGATTTGAGATTACCTGTGATTTAATTAAATCAACTTTTTCACAAAATACTACTAAATGTTGACTATGAATAAAAGACTTATCGTTCAAATTTTAAAGTACTAAAATTATAAAGATTTAAAAATTTGTTTAAAAATAATATTTGGAAATATAACAGTAAATCTTGGATAAAGATGCTCTTATTTTCTTGCGTTATTTCAAAATATAAAAAAAAAAAAATTTTTCTTTTGCAAAAAAAAAATTCTTGCTTGCTCTCAGTCGTAATTATAATTTTCAATTATTATATAAAAATTGTTCTTTTCTTTTCCTTTTTTTAATTTTATTTAATATTTAAAATATTTATTTGTATAAAATTTACAAACCATAGAAATCCAACGTTCGGAAAGATTTTAATAAAATCCTAAAATATTTATTTATTAGAAAAATATAATAAAAACTTAAAATAATAAAAAAAAAAATTTTCTTATTCAAGAGGAAAAAAAAAAATTTCCTTTTCTTTTAACAAGTTCTTAAAATAAAATTTAATAAAACCTTAAATACTAAAAATTTATTTATTTAAAATATTTTAATGAAATCCCAAAAGATTTAAAATTTAAGTAAATTAATCAAAAAGTCTAAAATCTTATATTAAATTCAAATTTTTTCTAAACTTTATTGTTTTATTACATAACAAGAATTAAAGTTTTAAATTACAATTAGAAAATTATTTAAAGTTAAACAGTTCTGGAAAGAAATAATCATATTTCAAATCTACCAAAATTTTTCTTATAATAATTTTTTTAACAAATTTTTTTTTTTCAATAAAAAAAATGTATATTTTCCTTCTTAAAATTGACTTATTATTTAATTAAGGCAAAAATTATTTTTCAAATTATTTATTATATTAATGCAAAAACTTTCTTAAAGTTTCAAATTATTTTTACAATTAGAGGTTCATAAAAGTTAATTTCTTTCTTATTCTAATATAGTTTAACTTTAAATTTAATTATTTTATTTAGTTATTTTATTTAGCTATTTTTTTAATTATTTTATTTAGTTATTTTATTTAGTTATTTTATTTATGTTTTTATTTAGTTATTTTATTTAATTATTTTATTTAGTTATTTTATTTAATTATTTTATTGAGTTATTTTATTTAATTATTTTATTTAGTTATTTTATTTTTTATTTAAATTTCTTATTTTAATTGATTTTATTTGCTTTTATTTATATTGATTAGTTAGGATTTGCTGTGCTTAAAGCAGCCTCAGCTTAGGTAACGACGGGTAGGCTTGAATCACAGCAAGTAAAAATGAAACAAAATACAATTTTTAGTTTTAATTTGTATAATAAAATATTTCTTTTATTTCTTTATAATTTACCTTTACTGGCGAGGATATTTATCTGATCGCTATTTTATATTATAACTTTTTCTCCTTACAGATGAGGATCTTTATCTGAATTTGCAATAAATTGTGGTTAAATTTATGCAAATACTAGCAATCTCTTTTTTAAAATTTTTATTTTATACTTATTTTTTCTTATTCAATTTATTCGTAAATTATGTTAAAAATTTTTATCAACTCTTATTTTAAAAAAAAATTTATATTTTTATTTTATTATTAAAAGTTTTCGCAAATTGTAATTAAATTTGCGCAAAGATATTTTATCAAATCTTTTAAATTTATTTTTTCTTAAGTATTTTTCCTTTATTTTTTTATTTTCTTAAAAAAAAAAATCAACTTACATAAACATGGCGACTTGGAATTGCATTTTAAGAACCATTTGCAGTATTTTGAATTTACCGGATTAGGCGGCTGCTGCCAACACTTGCTAGGTTTTGATTATTGTCTTGTGCGACAGTTTCTTTTTGCTGGGATGCTACTCGGGGGCCTCGTTTCCTAATCCTTTAGGCAAATTAATTTCGTTCTCGGATTTTACCACTTGATCTACTTGCTGTATGTGTTGCAAACGAATATTTATTGGTAAACGGTACTCTTTGAAAGGAAACATTTTGTGAAAATACGAAAGATTTTCTCGTTCCAATTTTATTATATAATGTTAACTGGTTTAATTGTTTAACTGTTTTTTGTAAGAAACTATTTTTAATTTTAAATAGTCAATTATTTTTTTTTTCACTAATAGTTTTTTATTCAAATTTCGCAATATTAGTTTTACTTCTTTAGTTTTTAATTTTTTTATGACAAATTTTTATTTTAATGATGATTTTTTTTCATAAATTTTAATTTTAATAATTATTTTCTTTTCTTTCAGATAGCTATTTACTATTCACTTGTTCAACACTAATGGTCCCTGCTCGGGCGCCAATTGAAGTATTTGATTCCAAGTAACCACGAAAATAATTATTTAAAGGCAAAAAATTAATTAAAAAATTAATAAAAAAAATTAGAAGACAAAAATGTTTCAATTTTAAAATACAACTTTATTGTCCGAAGTGAACTTAATAATTAATTTTTAAAAATATGAATTTTACATTAATTGCATAGTTCTACCTGCATTATGCTGACTCAAACATATGTTGATTACGGGTGACTTATGTTGGGAAATAATATTGAACTAATTTCACAGGTTAATTTGCTAATTCGACAGCTAAATGTTTTAATAAAAAATTTTATGAAAATAAAATTTATGAAATCGTAATATGATGCGTTGGAATTTGGTTCATAATTTTAACTGTTGTTAACTCATATCAGCAATCCCATATGTTTGTGTTCGTTCCAATCTACCAGAACCCTTGTATAGAGCTGATATTATACTCCATTTAAAACAATACTAATCAGCGTTCATTACATTGACACAAGCCTTTTTAGTCTTCAAAAATTTTGGTAACGGAAAATATTGTGATCCTCGTAAAGGTTTATATTGATTAATGTTGACTTCTAAATGTATTATTCGAAGTAGAGAGTTCCCTTTCTTGAAATTCTACACTTTTAACAGCAAGACACTGCAATAATTTAGCTAACTTTTCTAATATTTCGGTTGGTTATAATATAATTTCCATTTTCGTATTCAAAGACTTTATTGATAAACTAAAATCCTCTAAGTCATCCAAATTATTATTATCTGTTTTCGAATAATAATGTAAAAATTATTCTGGTAACAAAAAACTTTCATCATTCAATTTCATCCAATATAAATGTTTCTATTCGTTCATTGAAACAGCTTTTAACACTTTTTAGATTTTCTGCAATGTAATCAACACTATTTGTTTTGTGTAAAAATGTTCTTATATGATATAACCATTCTTTCAATGGTATATCTTTTTCACAGTTTTCACAGAACTTACCATCTGAGTCACTGAAGGTTTTACTACCAGATCGTTTCAGTTTCTTTTTTTTTTTTAATTTTTATTAAGAACAATAATTTTAATTTAATAATGAACAATTAATAATAAGTTTTTCAAACAACACTTTCTATTTATATAAATTCTATTCATCCATATCATCATCTCATATCAGCCAAATGTGTGCGGGATTCCCTGACATCATTCTTTAATTTTATTAATAATATGTATAATAAAATATGTATCATAACATCTTATGATATAGAAATTTGTTTTATACTTTATATTCTTAAAACCGCAACATTTTTTCATTCAAAAATTAATATTTTTTATTTAGTTTTTTTATACTCTGTAATTTAAAAACCGCAACATTTTTCATTTAAAAATAAAACTTTCTTATCGCAAACACAATTCACTTTTTAATTTCTGATTTTGTTTAAACTATAGGATGTATCGAATCTACAGATTATCTAAATCTAAATATTTTGATTACATTATGTTTAGCATGGAAATATGAATACTTTTAATGAATAGAAGAGATGTCATTATTTATTCAAAGTTGTACAGTAATTCCACATGTGTGAGATCATCACATATTCACATTAATACCGGTTAACGAACGCAAAACTTCAAGTATTTTTATTTTATTTTTATTCATACTCCAGCTTCTAGCTGCAGCTTCTGCAGCCAACCCAAGTTCTCGTACCATCGTTTTCAATCACTTTCAGAAACGAAAATTCAATTCGATTATACCACCCCCAATTTCTATTACATAATGCTAGAGTATTTATCTAGTACAAAATTTTTTAGTCAATTTTGTGTTTCTCACATCCACTCAAAAATAATTTCTCAATTTGTTATTGCTTATAAATTGAGCAAAATTCATTTTAAGCTCATAAAAAAACGAGGAAGTCAACTGTATTGACTTTGTCAACTCTTAGATACCCGTACGAAGCGTTAGTATGTTCGCAGCCTGTCACTCTGCTTACAATATTATTATACCCTACACCTAAAGTATAGGGTATATTAACTTTGGTATGGTGTTTGTAACCACCAAAAGGAAGCGAGTTAGGTATAGACATGTGTATATATTCTGAATCAGGATCACCGCCGGAGTCGATTTAGCGATGTCCGTCCGTCCGTACGCACGATAACTCAAAAAATAATAATGCTATCTTGATGAAATTTATATAGTAGGTTACTAATTACGAAAGAAAGGCTAAGCTCGAATCTGGACAAAATCCGTCCATGGGTTCGGATTCTGGAAGCTTCCGAATGATTTCGGAGCAAGCGAGATTATCTCCAAAATTAACAAAGATAGAACCTTCAAATTTTGTACAATGATGTTTCTTCCCGTTCGATTTATGTCTCTGAAATTTAAGAGGATTTGGTCCATGGGTTTGGATTTGGAAGCTTCCGAACGAGCGTCAGAGCAAATGAGATTATCTCCAAAACCAATAAAGATATAACCTTTACTTTTGGTAGAATGGTGTTCTTTCATGTATGATTTAGGCCTCTGAAATTTAAGAGGATTTGGTCCATGGGTTTGGATTTGGAAGCTTCCGAACGAGCACCAGAGCAAATGAGATTATCTCCAAAACCAACAAAGATATAACCTTTAAATTTGGCAGGGTGGTGTTCTTACATGTTTTATTTAAGTCTCTGAGAAGTGAGAAGATTTGGTCCATGGGTTCGGGTTTTGGAAGCTTCCGAACGAGCCCCAGAGCAAACGAGATTATCTCCAAAACCAATAAAGATAGAACCAGAGACTACATAGAGATGTCCAAATGGCAACAAAAAAGTTTAGATGTCGCTACAATATCGATTTTGAAATTTAGTCTCATTTTTCAACTTTTTTTTTTAAAGTTTCTTAAAGCAAGTTTTGGTCTCGGATATTTTTTTTTTTCATATATGTACATAAATGAACTTTCGTATGATTGGTATGGATGATAGAAATAACAAGTAACATACATATATGAATATGATCATATGATATCAGATGACATATTATGATATACATGATCTGATCAGTATCTAATATAATTTTTATATATGCATTATTCCATATTATGCATTTATATTACTTGAACCAGCTTGCCTACATGCTTATTAAATTGTGAAAGTGTGTGTGAATCAAAATTAAATATAAATAGAAATACACATAAATACTATCGGCACTTTTTATATATGTATTTCAATATGATTCAAAAATCAATACATATTTATATTTATATTTTGTTTTGTGTAAATGTAATTATGTTCCAATTTGATATGATTTGATAATTTTTATGAATATGTACAGTATCCAGCAAATGTCATGCCACTTTTCTAATTGGAATAATTTTTAATTAAAAAAATGTTTAGAAGAATTTTAAAGCATTATTTTTTATTTCAGTTATTTTTATTTGATAGGTATATTATATTATCTTCAAAAAATACCCACATATATATGTAGGTATACTGTTACCAATATAACAATATGAGTCATGAGATCAAAAAATAAAATAAAATCATAATAGAAAAAATTTTGTTACTTTGTTTGTTTGTTTTTCCCTGAAGTTATAAAGTTAAAAATATTATTAGAAAAAATTCGAACGCCTATATTATTTTATTGCTTTTCTATATATATTTTTTTAAATTACCATTACTTTTGCTGGATACTGTATATTAAATCAGTTAAATCTAGTTAAATAAATAATCAGTTAAATCAGATGATTTTCATAAAATAGATAACATTCATACCATCTGATACCATATAATATACGATATACCATTTCATACATTCAAAAAATTCTGCTTGTAGTAGTGAAATACTGAATGCATATGAATGATAACTTTGAAATGTTTTTTCTTGTTGTTTTTAGAAAAGTCAACATTATAAAATAATCTATTTTTATTTAATTTTTTTCTATATGAAATATTTAGCTAAATGTTCCATATTTTTTGTAAAGTGATATTTAGAATGTCTTCTTTATCATATTGAAAATTTACGTTTCTACTCGACATATTAAATATATATTTTCTCAAATATATTTTCCCATTTTTGCCTTATTTTTCTATTTTAAAAGTTATTTTGTCATCGCTTTGCTTTAAAAAGTTTAATAATCACAAGGATAAAAAAATTTTGTAAATGCATAAAATATATGAATGATCATTTTACACCAGATTTTACAGAAGATTCTGGTTTTCGCTAAATTCTTTTAGCTATGACACAAACTAAATATTTCTGTGCTTTAAGATTTTTAAAACGAGCCAGTTTTAGCTGGCCCGTTTGAAAAAAAATTAGTACAAATTTTTGTATGAATTTGTACATCTCTATGTAGTTTCTGATAGAACCTTTAAATTTTTTATAATGATGTTTCTTCCAGTTTGATTTATGTCTCTAAAATTTAAGAGATTGTGGTCCATGGGTTTGGATTTTGGAAGCTTCCGAACGAGCCCCAGAGCAAATGAGATTATCTCCAAAAACAACAAATATATAACCTTTAAATTTGGCCCAATGGTGTTTTTTCATGTTTGATTTAGGTCTCTGAAATTTCAGAGGATTTGGCCATGGGTTTAAATTTGAAAGACTTTGAACCGTGGATTCGAATTTTGGAAGCTTTCGAACGAGCCGCAGAGCAAATGAGATTATATCCAATACGAACAAAGGTAGAACCTTTGAATTTGGTACAATGGTGTTCTTTCGTGTTTGATTTATGTCTCTGAAATTTAAGTGGATTTGGTCCATGGGTTTGGTTTTGGAAGCTTCCGAACGAGCCCCAGAGCAAATGAAATTATCTCCAAAACCAATAAAGATATAACCTTTACTTTTGGCGGAATGGTGTTCTTTCATGTATGATTTAGGCCTCTGAAATTTGAGAGGATTTGGTCCTTGGGTTCGGATTTTGAGAGCTTCCGAACGAGCCTCAGAGCAAATGATATTATCTCCAAATGCAACAAAGATATAACCTTTAAATTAGGCAGAATGGTGTTCCTTCATGTTTGATTTATGTTTCTGAAATTTGTGAGGATTTGGTCCATGGGTTCAAATATTGGAAGCTTCCGGACGAGCCCCAGAGCAAACGAGTATATCTCCACAACCAACAAAGATAGAACTTTTATTTTTAGTACAAAGTTGTCCTGTTATGTTTCCTTTTCTGTAAAATTGGAAACTGACATTTGAAAGAATTTGAACCATGGGTTCGTATTTTGGAAACTTCCGGACGAGCACAAGAGCAACGAGCATATCTCCAAAACCAACAAAAGTAGAACCTTTAAATTTAATAGAATGGTGTTCTGGCAAGTTTTCTTTATGTTCCTGAGATGGATTCGATGAATTGGAGTGGCAATTCTTGTAGCTGACACAAACCTCCCAAGGACTACCAATCTTCGAAAATAATTAAGATAGAAACTTAAAATTTTATACAAGGGTGTCATATCCCAAGCGGATGCCTCTTTTACGTTCTTGAAATTCGAGTTGAATAAGACAGAAAAGGGAAGAAGTTCAAGCAGCTGCCAAAACACTTATGGATTTTTAATTTAATTCGAATTATTCAGGTGTAGGGTATTAATAAGTCGGTTGCATCGACTTACTGTTACATTTACTTGTTTTTTTAATATTTTAGTATTTTAAAATAATTTGAGTTAATTTTATAATTTCTAGAACTATGGGTTGTAGATATATTCAAACTATATGTTTATATGTACATTCTTCAAAAGCAGTTTCTAACCTTCCACATAACGATTATCAATCCAAAACTTTTTCAAATATTCTATAGTACCATTTAATACTAAGCGGTTAATGTATATTAAATTTACTAAGTACAAAACAGTAAATATAATTTTAAATATTATATTATATTATATTTAAATATTCCATTGACAGATTAATTTCTTATAAGTACAATAAAATACATATATGTATGTAAATACGGCACTATATAATATACATATATACTCTTATCATTCACTCACTATTGGCATATACGATATGTAAATAAACATGATATTATATAAGTATGTATATCAATATCATATAAATAAAAATTCTTCAAGCAACCGTTATGTTGTTTATTTATTTGCATTTTTTTGTACTACGCATTATATCCTAAACAATTTCAAATTATCGAGTAAAACAAATGCAAAAAATTTATTGAAGAAATTTGTTGGAAAATTTGAAAAAATCAAGTAACACTTTCGTCAATTATAAAGTAACCCTACATTATTAAAAAAGTTGTTAACAGAAATAAGAGTATAATATTGAAGCTTTAATATTTGTGTATTACTTCAAAAAAATTTTAACAGGTGTTCAAGTTACAGGTGTTTAAAAATAGGAAATTTTCAGTTTTTGACCCCTTACAGCTCCTAGACGAGAAGTGATAAAAAAAAAAATTTCTGAAATGATTCATACTTATTTTCAAAGATCTAACTTGTGTCAAAATTATTATTCCAACTTAAACCGTTTAGAAGGATTTTGCAAAATTTGAGTTTCGCATAACGGTAAATTAAGACACCGTATGCCACAAATATATATTTATTGTATTGTATATATACTTTTAAAGCTAATAAAAGTAGTAATCGTTTGGCGTTTTTAAAATGAAGATATACCATATACAACTTGTGCTATAAGAATTTAAATGTAGAGCTTTTTTGAACTTTTGTGGAGCTGTAGCTCCGTAACGGGTGGGGCTACAAAAAAAAGTTATTAAATATAAAATTAATATTTTTGTGAGATCTATCAGTAGTTAAAATTTCATAGCTCTATTTCAAAAAAAATGTGGGGATCTAAAAGTTAGGTGTTCGAGAGTTACCCTAAGTTTTGGTCCAAACTCAACCAAAAAAATAGGGAACCTGCAAATTACTCCCAGAATATTTTGTGTAAATTTCAAAATTCTAGCTTTCTTAGTTTTTGAGTTAGCGTGCTGACGGACGGACGGACATGGCTCAAAAGTCTTAGAATTTTTTTCTGATCCGATCCATACCTTTGAAGGTATATCTAGCTCGCTTATTTCGAGGTGTTACAAACGGAGGAGTAATTTTATTATACCCGATACTATCGTACGGGTATAACTATATATACATAGAGTATTAATCCAGAACAAAATTTTCTAGTCAATTTCTTAAAAACGTTTTATACCCAAAATTACTCAATATACATCTTATTGTACCCAAATTTACTCAATACTCAAAATATTTTGACTTATAAATTACAAGCATTTTGTAAATGAGAATTAATCATTTTTTATACTCGTAAACGTATACTTAAATGTGTTTATATTACTTATGAAAATAATATGAATGTGTAAAATGTAAATAAAGAATTTATTTAATACAAAGAATAGAAACTAATTTGAATAGTACATATAAATGGTATAATATCATTGTTGCATGTATTAATGTTTGAATGTGTGAATTATATTAATAATTATAGTTATACTCTTATAATAATTTTTATAATAAAAACCGTTAGTAAAGTAAAAATTTTTAAATATGTAAAATAATTTATATGATTTTCGTAATTGCATGATTTTTTATTTTAAATTGCTAGCGCTCTTAACTCTTACAAGGACTATGGTAGGGTGATGGCATCGGTGGCTGGACGAATAACTTATTTTAAACTTTGGTTACTCGTAATTCTGTAAATCCTATAGCTGTACAAAGGTTTTTTTTTCTTGTTAATTTGGAATATTCTAAATACAAATTATTTTATTTTAAAACATTTGAATAATAAGATAAAATTGAAAAATAAATAAAAAAGTATTCGATTTCTTAAGTTTTCGGACACTAAAATTCAGTTTACGGACAAAAAAATTCACTTTCCGGACAGAGAATCTCTGAAAATTTTAATAATATAATTTTAAATGAAAATACTGTTTTATTTCATTTTTGTTTGTTTTTGTTGAAAAATAATTATTTATGTACATATACATATGTTTGATAAAAACTAAATTAAACAATAGAATTCATTCTTTGATCCTAGGAGCTAGAAATTTTATATTATATTACAATATGTAGTTTATTTTAATATAAAATTCAAAATTAAATTACGTTTTAAAAAAATTCAAAGATTAGATATAAAATAGTTAGTCTTAAAATAAAAATCAAAATTGAAGCTTTTTAAAGCAAGATGAAGAATGAACTGAAAGCCAAAAAGGTTAATTTAAAAAAAAAAATTTGTGTTAAGAAAGGAAAGAATAAGATCAATTTTAACAGGGGAAAAGCCAACTGGTAAATATAGTGTAGGTATAATATAATAATTATTTTCCAATTGGCGTAAAAAACCCAATTTTTATTACTTAAAATTAAAAAATAATAAAAATTTTTTGATATATAAATTGCTCCGACACTAGCAATAATATATCATCAGATTTCTTTAAAAATGAATTAGTAGGTACATTGATCACAGCAAAATTTATTTCTTTAATTTAAAAATAATATCTATAGCCACAAATGTACAAATGTACCTTTCGGTGTTTTTCGACACAATATTTTCCTGTTCTGTTTAATTAATTTCTAAATTTTCTAACTGATTTTCTTCTAAATAATTAGTAACTATATTGGTTATATTATCATCCGTTTCATCAAAATTTCCCTCATTGGATTACGAATCATTTTGTTCTGTTTCGTAATCCTTTAAATTTTCTATATTAAGAAACTCTGCATCATTTTTTGAGTGTTCAAAATTATAAATAATTAATTTAACATACATTAATTTTGCTAATATATTACTAAATTCCTGTACCGAAGGATTATTGCTACAACCATTTCTATACCTAATTAAAGAGAATAAATTTTGTAAGACATCCTGATTTAAACGCGATAGTAATAAATATGAACACTCATCTGTGTTATAAAATGAAAAGATGTTGGAACTTAATTCTGTAATCCCTGTTAAGGTCTGGACCATACCGTCAATGCAATCCAATACATTCAAAAATTAAATATACCATTTATATACCTACTTCAATAAAATCATTTTCTGAAATAAGAATTTATCAAAAACTTTTAAGCATTTAACATGATTTAATACCATGACAAAATTTTTTTAACATCAATAAAACCTTTGTTAAAATCAATGAAATCAAGTTTAAAGAAAATCTGGACAAAGTACTTTCAGAAGCTTCCAGAAGTATTTAATTTTAATAGAAAGTACATATTAATTTTTAAGAGTATAAATAATTACTGACATACATACATATGCACCCATATTCTTGAAGACTCATCACTTACGCGATGAAAATATATATCACATCACGTCTATATAAATTTGTAATTCTTGAAGACTCATGATGAAAATTTTTGTTATGTTGGTAGGAATTTACTGTCAAATGAAAATTTTACCAAATTTAAACGTTCAGCTAAAATTATTTAAAAACGAGAAAGAATACAGTTGCCTTTGTCAACTCTTAAATACCCGTACGAACCGTTAGTATGTTCACAGCCTGTCACTCTGCTTACAATATTATTTTTTTAATATTTTAGTATTTTAAAATAATTTGGGTGAATTTTATAATTTCTAGAACTATGGGTTGTACATATATTCAAACTATATGTTTATACATTCTTCAAAAGCAGATTCTAACCTTCCACATAACGATTATCAATCCAAAACTTTTTCAAATATTCTATAGTACCATTTAATACTAAGCGGTAAATGTATATTATATTACAAAATAGTAAATATAATTTTGAATATTATATTATATTAATGCGCACATAGTATATTTATATTATTAATCGCCATACATTGCAATATTTCTTTAAAAATATTTCCATTCATAGAATAATTTCTTATAAGTACAATAAAATACATATATGTATGTAAATACGGCGCTATATAATATACATCTATACTCTTATCATTCATTCATCAGTGACATATACGATATATAAATAAACATGATATTATATAAGTATGTATGTATATCAATATCATATAAAAAAAAATTCTTCAAGCAACCGTTATGTTGTTTATTTATTTACATTTTTTTGTACTACGCATTATATCCTCAACAATTTCAAATTATCGAGTAAAACAAAATGCAAAAAATTCGTTAGAAAATTGGAAAAAATCAAGTAACACTTTCGCCAATTATAAAGTAACCCCCAATTTGTATGTATTACTTCAAAAAAATTTTAACAGGTGTCCAAGTTACAGGTGTTTAAAAATAAAAATTTTCAGTTTTTGACCCCTTACAGCTCCTAAACGGGGGGCGATACAAAATTTTCAAAAATCTAGGTTCTGTCAAAATTTCAAGTTTCCAACTTAAACCGTTTAGAAGATAGAAGGGTTAAAGGATTTTACAATAATTCAGTTTCGCATAACGGTAAATTAAGACACTGTATAGCACAAGTATATATTGGTTATATACATTTTGTAAAGCTCATAATAGCAGCTAGGGTGGGGCTACAGAAAAATTACTATATAAATAAAATTAATATTTTTATGATATCTATCAGCAGTTAAAATTTCATGGCTCTATTTCAAAAAAATTGTGGAGATCTAAAAGTTAGTTGTTCGGAAGCTACCCGAAGTTTTGGTCGGAACTCAAGCAAAAAAAATAGGGAACCCGCAAACTGCTCCCAAATTGTGTAAATTTCAAGATTCTAGCTTTCTTAGTTTTTTTTCGTTAGCGTGCTCACGGACGGACGGACGGACGTGGCTTAATCGACTCAGAATTTGATTCTGATCCGATCCATACCTTTGAAGGTATATCTAAGGCTCGCTTATTTCGAGGTGTTACAAACGGAGGAGTAATTTTATTTTACCCGATACTTATCGTACGGGTATAAAGAGGTTTGATTTTTAAATAGTTCATTTGAAAGGACATATTCATAACGTAACAAGAAGTCGACGTATCTTGCGAACCCGAAGTCGAACCGAAGTTATTACAAAAACCTAGTCCCCTATTCCCTAATAGAAATTAAAAATAAAAAAAATGAGAAAAGTACCAAAAAGTAGCACCCTAGTAAATTTTTTGGAGGCTATTTTTTTGGGCGGGCTTAAAGTCGAATCGTTTTTTGTTTTTTTCTATATTTTAATTCTACAATAAAATCAGGGATTACCTTTTAAAATCATGTCGGTCCGACTTCTAATTCGCAAGATACGGGGCCTTCTTGCAACTTATAATTATGTATGTACTCCGATGCTAGTTCAATATATAAAACAAAACAAAAATTTTTAATTTGTAAAGTATACTAAACAAAAACAACATTCACTAAAATACTAATTTATTTTTAATTATACATATACCTTTCTACTCTATCCATTTTTATATTTTTATTTAAACTTAACTAAAAACTAAAAAAAAAATACTTAATTCCTCAGCAGTAAACTAAGTATTAATTAAAAGTGATATTTATCGTACAAGAATTTTGCCGTGATAGAAAATGGCTATGACTTCGTAGGAAAAGTCTTCCAGAAACACCACACACACAATACTTTTGACATTTAATATCGCGTCAAATTGAAAACATTACTTTAGAGTCTTGCAGAATAACAAATCATCGCATCAGTGATACTCTTCATATGATAAGTCTTCAAGAATATGGGTGATGATCTTTAAAAATGATAATATGTACATACACATATACATATGCATATGTACATATCAAAATAATTAATAATTAATAAAAATGGCTTTAATAATAGGTTTAATTTTAAAACTTTTCTTGACTAAACAATTGTAATTTAAATACATACATACATATATTACAAAATATAAATCGTGTCTTTATTAAAAATCATACATAAAGTCAGGCAAAAATAAAACCTATATCATGTATAATATATATATGTATATATGAAGTATATTCTATGTATGCAAATGCACTATGTACATACAAAAACACTCTAGCAGTAAAAAAAAGCAAAAGATCTTATTGATAAACATTCCCAATCTCTATATTATGACGTTTTATAATAATAAATAAAACGAGGAAAAATACAGTTGCCTTTGTCAAACTCTTAGATACCCGTGCGACCCGTTAGTATGCCTACCACTTTACTTATAATATTATCTTTTTAATTTTTTAGTATTTTAAAATAATTTGGGTGAAATTTTTTAATTTCTAGAACTGTGGGTTAAGCTATATATTTATACATTCTTCAAAAGCAGATTCTAACCTTCCGAATAACGATTATCTATCTAACTTTTCCAAATATGCTATAGTACCATTTAATACTAAGCGGCAAATGTATAATGCCTAAGTTTAATAATTTTTTACTATACATATGTATAAATTATTTATCGTACGGTGTAAAAAATGTGAAGAATTCACTTTTCTGGAATTTTGAGGGGCTGTAAGTCCGGAATCCTATAGAATTAAAAAAACCCGTTAACACACGTAAAAATATATTATTGAACCTTTAATTTTCATGTCTTGCCGAGGAAAAATTTTTACAGGTGCCTAAGTTACAGGTGCCTGAAAATAGCAAATTTTCAATTTTTGAGGAGTAATAACTCTTAAAGAGGGGGCGCTACCAAAAAATTTTCTGAGGAAACTTATACTAATTCTAAAAATTCTTTCTTGTCTCAAAATTACATGTTCCTATCTCAAAACGTGCTGGAGTTATGAAAAAGAAATATCATGCAAAATTTGGTTTTAACATAACGGTAAATTTAAACAGTAAATTACAAACTATTGCATAATTTTGATATTGTCTTATGAAGATAACAAGAATTCCGGTCTTCTAGTGTTTTTATTTTAGATTGTAAAACTACTAAACAGAACCTGAGATATATAAATTTTGGTGGGCTGTAACTTAGGAACCCTATACAATTAAAAGAAACCATTAACACACGTACAAATATATTACTGGACCTTTAATTTTTTTGTCTTGCCGAAAAAAAATGTGTACAGGTGCCTAAGTTAAAGGTGTTTAAAAATAACAAATTTTCAATTTTTGAGCCCTAATACCTCATAAACAGGGGGTGGTCCAAAAAAAATTTCTGAGCAAACTTATACTAATTCTAAGAGTTCTTTCTGCTCTCAAAATTGCAAGACCCTATTTGAAAGTGTTCCGGAGTTATGAGGGTAGAAAAATCATGCAAAATTTGGTTTTCATATAATGGTAAATTTAAATACTAAATTTAAAAAAATTGTACAATTTTGATACTAATTTATAAATTTAAAAAAAATACCTGTCGAATGACGTTTTCTGATTGAAAAAATATTAATTAGAACATGAGACATATGCATTTAAAAATAGGGCTTTTTAAAAGTTTGAGGAGCTGTAGCTCCGTAACGGATGGGGCTACAAAAAAAAGTTGTAAATTATAAAATTAATATTTTTATGTTGTCTATTAGCAGTTAAAATTTCATGTCTCTATTTCAAAAAAATGTGGGGATCTAAAAGTTAGGTGTTTGAGAGCTACCAGAAGTTGTGGTCGGATCTCAACCAAAAAAAATAGGGAACCTACAAATTGTTGTAAGAATATTTTGTGTTAATTTCAAGACTCTAGCTTTCTTAGTTTTTGAGTTATCTTGCTGACGGACAGACGGACGGACGGACGGAGGGATGGACAAAGGTCAATCGTCTTAGAATTTTTTCCTGATCCGATCCATACCTTTGAAGATATATCTAGCTAGCTTATTTCGAGGTGTTACAAACGGAGGAGCAATTTTAATATACCCGATCCTTATCGTACGGGTATAAATATGGAACTGATTAAACTAAAGATATACTCTTTACTCTTGATATGCATTTATGTTTTTTGCTTTTGTATGGAATAAAAAATAATTCAAAAATTTCTAGTTTTAAACTAAAAAAAAAATTTAAGACTAGTTTTTGTTATTGTTAAATTACTATACGAGTATACAAATCACTAGTTATATAGTCAAAGCAAGGAATTGATATAAAAAGAATATAATGTAAAAGTTGAATGATTCTATGATAGTATAGTTCCTGGTTTTAAAAAATTACAATATTCTAGTAATAACAAGATAATAATTAATAATTTATTAAGATTCTGAAAAATGTAATGATCATAAAAGAAATCGAAAGTATAGAACTGTATAATATGTATGTAAATAATGTCTACTTTTACATGTAGAATTTTTTTGTTTAAATCTTTATTACATTCTTAAAAATTTTAAATTAATATACAAACAAATATTTTTACAATACAAATAAAAATGTTCAAATTTGAATGAATACTATTTTGATTTACTTATCAACATTTGCTTTTTTCTGTTATATCCATACGGTAAAAAACTACCATCTTCATTAAATTTTCGTTTTTCCGATTTTGGTTGATATTTTTTTATTTCAGGAATCGTAAGTACATCGTGATTTTTATTTCGACGAATATTTTCTGAAATGACGTATGTGTCTGCACTATTCAATGAATTTAAAACTGCTGCCTTTATGCTATTAAAATTAATTTTTAGAGAATCCTTTAGCTTTACAAACAATTTTTTCGGTATTATCTTTTGTACAGTAAATTTTGTAAGCGTAGTTCTTGGCACCACCACCTACAAATTCTGTAATATAACTTCCTATACCATAACATTCTAATTCATCAGTCATGTCTCCTATAAATTCACCTATTTCTGGTTAATATTCTCTTTCTCGGCTAATATACAACACTGAATCGGGGTCATAATATAATACTCTACTATCCAACTTCTCTAGATAACTGTAAAGTTGAAGACGAGCATGTGTTGTTGTATAAGCAGCGATACTTACGTTGACAGTAGATAAAGAAGTTACTGCTTCTTCTTTATATTTCCAGCTAATTACTATGTTTTCTTCATTTACTGGAAATATGTGACATACTTCTACAGAAGCGTTTATTATTAACTCATAAAGTTTAAAAGGTTGATTTATAATGGTGGTTTGTTGTTGATTTTTTCTTTGCCCAAATTTTCCTCAGAATGAGTTTTAAGTAATCCTATCAAAAGATCTTAAACCAGGGTTATTAACTACTTTATCGTATTCTAATTTAATTTCTTCCCTTTCAAAAAAACTATCAATATATTCTTCCTTTTCTTTTTGGGTTTTACATTTTATTGGCCACCCAGAAGCTTCTTGCTTAATCTTTATAAATTTATTCATCATTTTAGTGAATAACCCATCAATATCATTGCAATTGTAATATTTTACTGTTTCGTATTCCCAAACTTCATAAATATTTAAAAGTTTATACCCTTTTTCAATTGCTTTTTTAATTTCATCAATTACCCAAGTTCCTACTAATACTCTTTCATCGTCTGTATGTTCACAGTATTTTCCTTCATATTTTTGTTCACTACAAGTGTTACATAGTGAGAACATCAATTTATTATTTTGTTTGACAGGTAACACGGGGTGTAATAGATTTGTTGGTGGTAATATTTTACATTTAATAATACCGTCAATAGTCATTCTGTTTAACTTGGAATAAGTATCTTCTCCAACATAAATCTTAGGATGGTTTATGGGAAATTTCCCTCGTTTGCAAACATATGGTATAAGGAACATACATCTATGTATTTAATTTTTTCTCCTTATTTACATTTATAATATTTGTAAGTATTTCCCGTTCTTCCGCCATAAAATGCATCACGAGGATTTAAAGGAACTAAATTAATTAATGAATGATTTTCTAAATATCTCATATTTTCATTATGTCTCATTAGCTCCCGGAATTCACATTCCCACATCTCAATAACTTTATATCCACATGATTTTATAAACTCTTATCTCATTAATGTTTTTTCATATCATAGATTCAAAGTATCGCCAGACTTATAATGCAATGGTATATCCCTCTGGTTTGTTAAACATTTTGGATGTCCATGATAATACCAACCATAAAATTCAAATATTTCTTTAGTCTCTTCGCAAAATCCATCAACTTTAACATTTCCGATTTGTTTTTCTTTTCCATTAAATGCACATTTCAAATCAATTTTTCTCAAATCTTTTTCCCAAATAAGCCATTGCATGGCAATTTTTGACTGATTGTCTACCATCCAATATCCTTTTCTTGGTATAATTCCTATAGTATTCGATTTGAGAAAGTTTCTTCTATATACAAGATTACAGGCGGAATCTATTGTTGTTGCTTCTAAAAAGGGTTCAACATTACATTCTTCTAAAAAAAAATTTCTGAAAACCAGACATGCTTTAGTTAGAATTTCAACATCATTTTTACAGTATTCTAAAATATCTTTATTAAATTCCATATTAATCTTCTTATTCTTTATATCCATATTAAATTCTGAGTTTCTATTTAGTTCATACCACATTAAAAATTCATTACGCTCATCTGCTTTCATTGTATTAGAGTTATAGTATTTAATTGCTGGAAGTGTGCCAATGTAATTTTCATTTTTCAATTTATTAAATAGATGTGGAAAATAACTCTTTTTCAAATTGATCGATAAATTAAAAGCTTTCGGTAATTTTGCCAAGGCCATAGGAAAGTAGTTCATAGAATCAATAAATTTTATATTATCAATTATCATAACAATAATTTTTGTACCTCGCATAATTAACTTTGGTACAGTTTTATTGAGTATATAATTCAGAATAAACTGATGGTCAAACGCCTGCCCATTATGAGCAATTATGACAATCTTTTTGAATTCGTTTCTTAATTTTAAAATAAATTCCATGAAATCCTCTATCACATTTTTCGTTTTAAAAATTCTTTCTCTTAACTTACATTTTTGACAGAAGTATAGAGAATCAATGTTAATACATTTAAAGCATCTCAGTTGAGCCACACATAAACTTGGAACATGTTCTTTTATTTTTGTAGAGTTAATTTCTTCTTGTCTTGTTTCTAAATCATAAAATACGTAAATGCAGTTTTCAAAATTTACTTTTGTTTTGTCTTGCTGAATGAAGGATTTATGGTTTTCAAGAACATGATTATCGCAAATTTTACAAAAATATTCACCACATATATGAGTCCTACAACTTTTATGAACTTTAAAACAAGATTTGCATTTCCTAATTTCTTCACAGGTGCTTCTATTTTTTGAACTGGAAGCCTTATGATTTTCAAAACATGATTGACCACGAAATGCGCGATTGCACTACATACATAAAATATTTTTAACATTAATTGAACAAGCAGGTGAGTTTTGACAGCAAGGACAACTTTTCGAACACCTATGTTCATTTTTTTTAGAATACGGAATATGACATTCTTCACAATAAAATGCTGTGCAAAAAGCAGCTGTGAGCGAAGTTATTACATTATAATGATTATTATGGTATTGCAAGTTAATTTTTTTTCTATTATTAAATCCTTCAAATATTACTTCTGCACCCCTTGTTCCATATTTATATACAACAATTTTGTATTTATGCAAAAATTTTTGAAATTGATTCAATTCACGAATTCCGCAACCTTCAGATGGAATTATAATTTTTGATGTTTTTAATAGTTTGAAGCTATTAAAGTTTGAAGTTTTCCTATATTTTTTCGAATTTTTTTATAATCAATAAATTTTTCAATTTTAGCTATTGAAACAACAAGTGCACGTGGTAGACATAAATTATCGCTGTTTTTTATTGTTATTATTCCTTTCTTTTTAAGCATTTTTCTTTATGATTTGAACATTTATTATTTCTACCTCTAACAGAGGGCAATCTAACATGGGTAACTGTTAAACAAAAAGTGTCTGTACTTAAGCCTATAGACATAAAATAAAAATAGTTTATTATAAATGAAACAAAAATGAATTATAAATAACTACCTTCAGAATTACTTTGAAAAACATTAGAAATTACATCCCAAACGTCGCTAAATTTAAGTTCATGAGCGGATCTAAAAGTGAGGTACGCAGGACCTTGATGTTCAAAGCTCTCCCCACAAAATGTTAACCCAATCTTATCAGTGGAATTCATATCTTTCACAGCAATCCTAATTATTTGATGTATAGCATACTTAATCCAGCTAATTGGTTGTCTATTTTCAGGTACGGATTTAATTACAAATTTTATTTTATGACCGTTCATATTAAACCTTTTAACAAATGTCGAATTCTCGCTTTCTATTATGTAAGGCGTTATAGTTTCGGTAAGAACCTTTGTAAAATAATATTGTAAAAATTTTCAATACAGATTCATTCTCTTAAATTAAAATGACACTTTAATAAATTTTAGTTGTTTTAACTAGAATCCGATCTTAATCCTATCTTAATATGTAAATAGAAAATTCTATGCAACATTGTAACTTTCAGACTACAATTTAATTTAAAATTTATCCTAAAGATATAAATTGTAATCAAATGACAGTATAATAAATTATATTTCATTAATAATTAGATTCTCATCTTATACGTATTTTAAATAGAAAACCGTATTACAACATTGTAATCAAACGGCAATTTAATAAATTATCCCATTAAGATGATGCTTTAATAAATTTTAGTTGTTTTAATTAGAATCCCATCTTAATCCTATCTTAGGATGTAAATAGAAAATTTTATGCAACATTGTAATTTTCAAACTACAATTAATTTAAAATTTGTCTTAAAGATATAAATTGTAATCAAATGATATTATAATAAATTATATTTCATTAATAATTAGATTCTCATCTTATACGTATTTTAAATAGAAAACAGTATTACAACATTGTAATGAAACGGCAATTTAATAAATTACCCTTTTTCTACATAACAAATATTAGCAACATTGTAATCAACTGACATTTTTTATAGATTTTACCCTTTCCACTTAGAAAATATTTGCAAGAGTGTCACTAGTGCTAAAGTTTTTATTTTGTTATAATAAAACTCGAAATACATCGCGATTTTATAAAAATATCAGTTTAATTTGAGGCAAGCAGAATGGCACAGGAATTTGATAAAGTTTACGTGCTGGATGATGTAACAATTCCTACAAAAAAGAAACAGATGGCGAAAATGCCACTTGATCATGAGCGACAACAACAACAGCAACATCATCATCAACAAGAGCAACAACAACAACATTCATTTTATCAGCCACCAGAGCAAATTGAAAATTTGCTGGGGCATCATTTTCCCTATCATGAAACAACACCAAATTCCACCAAAAAAAGAAAACTGGTGGAAATATTTAATACAAAAAAAAACCTTTAAAAAATTTTTTAAAGGTTAAAGATATGGAGCCAATTTATTATATTTATTATTTGAAAATAACGTATTTTCGGTATATAATCGGTATTTGAAAATAACAATTTCCGAGAGGAAATCGAAAAAAATACTTATTTCCTCGTAAACGAGGAAAATGAGTTAATTTTAAAAGAAGAACGTGATGATTTTCAATTCGCCACAAAACAATAATTATAGTTTAAGCTTTTATGTTATATCATTTATAGAATAAGAATTATTATTTTCCACATTCAATTTTTTAAAGTTCGATTAAAGCGTTCTACAATAGATGCTTTCATTTCAGAGTAAGTATGATAGTGATTAATACCCTTCTTTACAACAAAATTTTGAAATATCGAATTGAAAAATTCTTTACCTTGATCTGAATGAATGTTTTTAGGTAGGTTTTTAGCTCGTTTTATAATTTTCTTTAACGCATTTAAAATATTACTACCGGTTTTAGTTTTAATTGGTTCAGCATAAGCATATTTAGAAAATATATCTATAACGGTTAACATATATTTAAAACCTTTGTTGAATTTTCCATAAGGAATCATTTCCACTAGATCAATTTGCCAGGTATCATTTACTCCTTTCTGCTTGCCTTTCCTTCTAAGATACCTTTTTTTAGCTGGTCTATGTATTTCTTTTACTGTTTGAGATCTTGACATGATTTTTACACCATCTAACTAGTTTTAAACATCCAATTTTACATTTCTTTATTTATATACTCTGAAAACTTTAAATTTTGACTGTGTTCTACAGTATATAATTCGGTTCATTACTGGCAAATCATTTTTAACTCAATTTTTGTAAGATATTTTACAAAAATGGCAGCTGATTCAACAACATTTCCATTTACTGAGGAAACTGCAATAGTCAGTACAAAAAATGAGGTTCAAGTTGATGAAATTACATCTACTGTAGATGACGAGGAATTAATGGAAACTGAAGAATTCATACCACCGTTTCAAGTTTTAGATGAAGATACAGATGAGCAACAAATTTGGGAAATAAATAACCAAGAAGGAGATCCTGACTATTTTGCAAAATTTTTTAGAAATAATTTATAGCCTAAAATAATATATAAGAATATTTGTATAAATGTATATGTATCTACAAGTATTTCATAATAAAAACAAATTAAATAAATTTTACAAATTTTTCATTTATTGTTGTTCTTGACTAAAATATTACAAATTTTATTTTCTAGTAGTACAGGTATTTCAAAAAACAATCTAGAATAATAGCATTGAACGCTATAACGTTGTATTGGAATATATATTTCTTCATGCAATTTCATAACATGCTTTTCTTGACATGTCTTTATATATTTAATAACATATTCCCGTACATTTGATTCAGCACTTTTATTGTGTATCATCACAGCTTGAAGAAAATCAATTAAGTTGTAAAATGTGTCAGCTTCCTCCTTGTTAATACTAAGACATCGACCAATAACAATTCTTAACCCATATTGTAAACATAATTTTGTATTCTTTATTGATTGTTTCGAGTACCTTGGACAAAATTGCTGATGGAACTTACACCAATCATGATATTTTAAAATAGCTGGCTTTTTTCCAATACGGTGAAAAATGCAAGTTGCTGCAAGAGATTCTGTATCAAAATCAACAAGAACTTTCAATGACTGATTTCTGTTGAGAAAATATGTATAGCTCAACATCAAATTTGTGTTCGAACCTTGATCTTCCATTACTACGTTTTAACTAAAGCTTTTTAATATTAATTATATTGCTGAGGTACACAAGATTGTGAAAAATTTGAATTTCCATATAAATTATAGAACATATTAATAATCAGATTGTCGTTTTCTATATGATTATCTTTGTGAAATTCATTCAAAAAAGTTTTCATACTTAAACCAAAACATATATACCAGCCAAAAACGCAACAGTATTGCCCACATACATCTGAAAGAATACCCTGTATCTGCTTATTATTAAAAACTATGCACTGATTTTTCAAGTATTCCAAAATTTCCGGTTCACCTGGAACTCCACCATACGAATCAAAATATTCTGTGCAACCATGCTTTGGAATATAAAGGGCAAACCAATGTGTTCCCGGATCTTTTATCTTGTCAGTGTTTACAATTAAAAAGTTGGTTTTTCTATTATTTTTGGAATTTTGTCTAAAGCAAAAACTCCCTTAAAATATTTGTTTGTAAATTTGTTACATTTTAAAACACTAATTATTTCTAAAGTGTTCATGACTCAAACTGACTCAAATCATACACTCTACTTATTTCATTAATGTAGTTCATTAAAAACTCCTTTTTTATTTTTTCATTTGTTATAATAACATCAAATTTTTCTAATACCTGTCTTAATTCTTTATTAATTTTATCATTATGTACAGTTCCGAAAGAGTAATTTTCAAAATTTTCATTTATAATTTCTTTGGTTGGAAATTTGTAAGTAAACTCTTTTACAAATTTTTTACAAGGTTCTTTAATTCCAACTAAACAAATATCTTTTACAAATAAAGTATTTTTATCATCACAACAAAACTTCACATCCACAAGTGCACAGGACGATGACGTCTTGTCGAATATTCAAATACATGTTTCAGTATTCTATTTATAGATTTGTAAATATATTTCGATTTTTATCAATTTGTATGCTTGCATCAAATTCTCCATAAACAATAGCAGTGAGTGTAGATGTAAGTGGTTTTGATAGCCTTGCCTCAATTCTAACCGAACCCTGGCTTAGTAAACCTTGACATACTTCATTTCCAGATGCACCTGGAGTTAAATCAAAAGCTAGTATAAAAAACCCATTACTAAACATAGACTTTGTTATCTGATGACCTTTATCATTGTGGTAAATTCTAGTTCCTGAAAAAAGTGTACTGTATGCTCTTGTACAGCAATTATTTTCATCTGAAAAACTGGTTTCAATTGCTGAATTAGGTATTTGAACACCATTTACGTTTAACACAAATTGTGAAATATCAAAATGTTTAAAATTGTATGGGTTTTTTTATCTTTTTCCAGAGTAACCCACATTTTCTGTCATACAAAAAATTATTGTGTTTGGGAACTGTCCAATAAAAACATTATCATGCGATATTGCCGAGCTGTTCATTGGAATTGTAAAACTTTTTACTTCAACGCGTTTGTGTGCTAGTAGTACGCTTGGATTAACGGTAACATGTCTCATAAATAGCGTGGCTTCTATAATTTTTAATTGTGATTCATCAAAATCGTCTGCAAATAGATAAAAATCTGGTTTTTCAAGAGTTAAAACTATACGAATGTCAACATTATTTATAAGTAGAGTAGGTTGATTAAACATATCTACGTGTAGTTTACCCATAAGTTCCACTACATTGCTATTATGATACAATTTTTGGCGCTCTTTTGAACCATTATTATCAGATTTAGCTATATTTGCTTTATCTAAAATCCATCCTGCATATTCTAAATGAGTTGCAGCAGCATCTGTACCATAATTTTATAAAGATTCAATATAAGCTCTATAGTGATAATTTCCATCAGACGGTGTTATATTTTTACCATTTAATTGAACATTACATTGTTTTATATAAGATTGAAAAATGTTATTAACTACACTTGATTATGTTATGCTTCCTTCAGCATTTTTATCATTATTCCATTGCGTTCCATCTTTCTTTAAGATCTGTACTTTTAATCTCAAATATGTAGAAGACAAATCTCTATATGTATCGCCATGACTTAGTGAAACAAATTCAATAGTTGAAGGGTTGTCTAAAGAAGCAATAGAATTGTAGGAAACTTCTTCAGATCGTAAAATGCTAGACTGAATGGGTTGGGTTTTAAAAATATCCAACTCAGATTTCGTACATTCAATCATAATTAATTAAAAATATCTTTTTGTTTCTTTTTGTTATTATCTTTGCGTCGTTTTGACGTAAAATAGTTCAAGTTTTAATGAATGGTCTTTTTATAGCTTTTCGTTTTCTTTTACCAGAACCATACATTTCACTCAGTTTTCGTACGGCACCACGTCGAACATTTTTTACAATCTCTTTACTACGATCTTACATAACTTCTTTTACATTTGCACCAGGTGGAATATCAAATAAAGCATTGATACCAGAGTTAATAACCTCTTTTCTTAAAATATAAGCGCCTGAAGTAAATAATGGTTTCAAATATCTAAAAAGTCCCCCAAAAAAGCTTCCCAAACCACGACCTCTTTAAAAAGGTACGGTTGAATGTAATAAAGCCGATATTGCGGATATCATGAAGTCCTCTACCAGATTGAATTAAATAATACTTATAGTATACTCTTTCCATAATGAATAAAATAAAATAATATATAGTTTTGTAAAATCGCTTTTATTTATACTTTTTTAAAATGTAATACAATTTTTGTTGGAATTGAACTATTAGAAAAGTTTATTTTGTATCCATATTTATCACATAAAAGTAATGAAATGTTATTAAATGATTTCTCCACATTGCAATATTGAATATTACTGAATTCTTTTACAGTATCAGTGAAAACATTTTGTATGTTAACAGATCTTAAACACGTTACATCTTTATCACCTATTTTTTGTGGTTCAATTATATCTGTGTATACAAAAAACATATCTGCTTTAATAATTGGAATCAATTGTACACTATCTATAAAAGTTTTGAAAGCTTCTATTACACGTGATTCATATTTTTTAAAATCTGTAACTTTCGAAGATACTTGATTGAAACATGTTGTCAAAAGTCCTTCCAAGGTATAAGCGTAATTTGCTCTTATTCTTATATCTATTTTAGGCCTAGTAACACATATTGTGTGTAACTAATACTTCTAGGCATCTCCTCAGCCTTTGCTGATTGTATATAATTAATATAATCGTTTATAAAATTAAAAATTGCCCAAATCAACTGTCATTCAACTTCTTTTCTTGTAAACCTATTAAGTGGGCGTATATTTTGAATTAGTGTTGGTAGTAGAAAAACTTTCCAGTCGCATATCATTTGTTTTTCAATGTATGGAATATATGATGTTCCAACTCCTATCATATCTTTCTGCATACCTTTAATAAATATTTGAGTACTTTTTTCCCATTCTTCACCATACAAATTTGGAACGAAATCATTAACATACATTTCTGAAATACCGACTTTCCACCTTGAGTCACACATGTATTTATTCATTTTATTTATAAAAGATGATAATGAATTTTCTGGATAATAGTTCATAGATGAATCACTAAGTAAAGTGACATAAAATTCATCATTTACTTGTATGTTGTCCATTAGCTTTCGGATTTATTCTTACCAATTGGAAAATTAAGTTCTGTTTGGGTATTAGCTGCTATTAGCTGACCTTAAAACACGTCTTTATGAATTATTTAACTCTTTGCTATTTATAGTTTTTTCTTTTTTCGTTGGTGAGCTTGGGCTATCTAAAGGAATAGTTATAATTTCTCCTGTATCAGTTTCAAAAATTTGTACATTTTGATTTCTAATTGATTTTCTTTTCTAAGGCGTTCTCCGACTGAAGCAGCTGACAATGCTTTTGTTAAAACATTTTCTTCAATTTCATCATCAACAGTTCGACGTCAGCTTCTTTTTCATATACTTCTTCTTCTTCAGGTACAACTTGGATTCCAACATTTTTATATTCAGGAAAATGCGACTGAGATTCCGCATCTATATACATTGGTTTTGCACAATTTGAGTACCTTTTGTTTCCGTAATTTTTACTTTTTCCTCTTTATTTCTAGGAAGTTCTCGTTTTTTGTTTCTTATTTTAAATAGATTTTGTTAGTATAAATATTATTTTTGAGTGTCCGTAAGATGTTTATTTATCAATATTTTTCATAATTCATTGAGTTAAGTCTGCATTTTGCTTTATTTTCTCATAAATCTCGGGTTTTAGAATTATCATTTTATTAAATGTTGTATTATTCATTTTATAAAATTTCCGATTATAATTTTTCTTTTGCTATTTATAGATTTTTTCCGGCAAATAAGTGATCTTAATTCTTTTTTATACTTTCGTAATTGGGTTGTTGCTTTTTTACTCAGATTACAATTACCTTTTAAAATATTTAAAGAGATTTCGCAAAATGGTTTTATTACTTCAGGGTCACAGTGTTTTATAATTACTTTCTGGAATTTTGGTTTAGAGGTTTTTAATAGGTGCAATATATGTCGATTGGTCTTCAAACGTTTCATATTCCTCTCCAAATTGTTCTAATTGATCTCTCATATAATAACACAAACTTTTCCCAAATATATCACTTCTTAATCGAAATATATCATTAACGTCTTGAGTAAGATCTATTAATATATAGCCATATGGGACTGACATCACATCATTATATACTTTTTCAAATGCTTTAATTTGATTGGGATATATTTGGCGACCTAGAGGTAATATCTGCGATTTATCTCTTGGATTTTTGAAAAGTACTAAATATTTACAATTGAGTGAAATATCTCTTGAAAATTTACCCTGGTGAAAAACATTTTGTGTTACAAATATTACAGATAAATTTCTATGATGTGATCCTCTAGTAAATAAATCACATACATACTTATCATGAGAATTTAACATCATATCATCGATAATAATTAACAAAGGTTTTTGATTATCATTAAAATCTGGAATAGTGTTACTATATTCCATATCTTTGACATATTTTGGAACTGCATTTTTGTCTGGATTATACCGAATTATTCTATTAATATGTGGTTGTATATTTTCTTTTTTATATTTTATTAAATTATGAATAAAAATGGTATTACCACAGCATGATGGACCAGCCACCATCATAGTAAACGGGTGAAACAGCATAATTGTATTAGTTAAAAACTAACTCTGTTAACCTATATTTATACGAAAAGCTCTTTTCCCGAAGTGAATATAAATGTAATTTAGTTATTCTATCGAACAGTCTTCCATAAACCTTCGACATGGTTAAACAAGTTCTCATAGTTGACCTACAATTTTTACAAGGAAATGAAAAGCAATATTTCCTAAAAGAGTTAGCCATACTTGAAAAAGGAAGTTTAATTCCAACTGTGTATCACTTCAAAGCACCGTACCCCGCAGAAGAACTTAGTCAGGATATGAAATATAATAACCAGTATTGCGAAAGTAAAATAAATGGACTTAAATGGAATAACGGTTTAGTTGAATATTTAGATGTTAAATGTATATTAAAACACTATTTAGAGTCAGCTGAAAAAATTTATGTTAAAGGAGAAAAAAAAACTTTTCTTCAAAAGTACATTGACAGTGTTAAAATAGAAGATCTAAGCAGAAACTTGCCGTCATTGCAAAAGATTGATAACTTTAAATCAAATTGTCCTATACACTTATCAAACAACAATTTCAGATGTGCTGTTAAAAATTGTTATATTGTATATGTATATTTTAAAAGAAAAAATGTTAGATTAAGACTTTCAATATTCATACTTGCACGATATGAATTTAAATAACAAAACTAAAAAAGTTCACTTCAATATTAAACAAGAAATTCACGTTATGCATGTATGGGAGTATGCTTACAGATCAGGAAGGAAAAGAAGTCATTGGGAGGAATACGCACGTGATACAAGTAGATTTCAAAGACGTATAGAAAAAGTTGGTCTCACTATTTCTGCAATTTTAACAACTGATCATCGTAAAAAAATGTTAAAACTTAGATTTAAATAAAAATATAATAATAAAAGAATTTAAACATAAAAATAAATGTTTTTTATTTTTATCTTATGTTTTTAAAATAGATACCATTTAACCTATCATTGAACCTATCTTTGAATTATTTTTTGTTCTATAGAAAAACAAAACAAAAAAAATAAAAATAAACATAAACATAAATGCATATCAAGAGTAAAGAGTATATCTTTAGTTTAATCAGTTCCATATTTTTGATTTGCTGTTTGTTTTCTTTTCTTTCTATTCATATTTCTGAAAATTCTTAATTAAAAAATAAAAAAAATATCTTACACGACATGCAGTCAGCTAATTAATGACTTTCGTTTTCTCTTTTCTTCTATAAATTCTTCTATCCAGAAGAGACCACATTTTTATGTAAGCAAAAAAAAAATCTATATCTTACTTTAATTTTTTTTCTTTATGCTAACAAAAAACAAAACCAGGATTACACTTTTTCTTTTAAATTTTAAAGATGCGCTGTAGATTTAAAAATAAAAAAAAATTTTCTGTTTTTTATTTTCATATAAGAAATTTTTCTACTACTTTTATATGTGCGCCTATTATTTAAACTTCAGTTATACAATTTTGTTTATTAAAGGCCGACCCTACTTTAAATTATTTAACACTTGACTTCCTACTATAAAACCATTTGGAACTTATAAGTTAACAACCCACACATACAACTTAACTTAAAACCTAAACCAAAACGATCAAAACAAGTTCTTGACCTACTAACCAAGCATGGCCTACATTAAACCCATAAATCGAAATGTAGGTCAGCATGTCGTGCGATATGGGTCAAATTTTTTCCCATCCCAAAGCGCAGGATTACCTACTAGCATATATATTGTATATTTTTAATATTGGAATAAATTAAAATTTAAAACTTAAAAGGTTATGGGCCCAGGCGCTAAAATTTATTTTTTTTTAATTAAGTACAATATATAAAATAAAAATCATTTTTATTGGAATTTTGAGCACGCGGAAAGATAATGAATTTTTTTGGAACAACGTGTTTGAAGTTATTATCTAAGGATAATTATGACACATGGGCTCTGCAAATGCCCAGCTACACATACTAAATCTCTATTCACCATTTTCAAATTTTTGCAATCCAATTCAGAAATATTTCTGAACTTATTCTTGTCCTTACGGAGATGTGTAATGCATCCACTATCCATGCACCAACTTATTGCTTGCTGGGGAAGGCAATGTACAAGCCAAAGTTAAATCAAAAAATGATGATGTAAATTTAAATTTAAATAAAGTGTTATTTGTTTAAAAGCTAATCTTCTGTCAATCGCTAAAATTATTGATAAAAATTTTGAAATTTTAGTTAGAAAAAATAATGCTTTAATTTTAGATAGTAAAGGTGAAATTATTCATGAGACTAAAAGGTCTGGTGATTTATATTTCGTTAACGAAAATCGGCATATAATAGAAGCGAATACAATTGAAAATAATACTGAAGAATACTCTTATGAATTGGATAAATTAAAATCTTGGCATAGACGGCTTGGTCAATTAAATGTTCGTGATATGTACAACTTATGCTACAATAATAAAGATATTAATTTGAATATCAAAACACCAATGAATTTTGAATGCGATGTATGTTTACAAGGAAAAATGAAATCATTACCATATCCAAAATGCTCAGATAGAAAAACTAGTGTTTTGGAAATAATTTATAGTGACTTATGTGGACCAATGCGTGTTGAATCTTTAGGTAAATCAAAATACTTCGTCACTTTTATCGATGATTGTACCAAGTGGTGTGAGGTTTATTTTATGAATAAGAAATCAGATGTTCTAAAAAGGTTTAAAGAATTTACTTTTATGGGAAAATATCACGAGTAAAAGGATTCAGTATTTCCAAAGTGATAATGGTACTGAATATGTCAACTTTGAATTTGATAACTTTTAAAGCAGGAAGGAATTCGTAGAAGGCTTAGTGTTGCATATTGTCCGGAAGAAAACGGAACTGCTGAACGATAAAATAGAACACTGATGGAAATGGCGAGGTGTTTACAAATCCAATCAAATTTAACATCACCATTTCGGGGTGAAGCAGTATTAACATCTAATTATATAAGAAATCATTGTCCATCAGCAAGCTTAAAAGATGATATACCCTATAAATGTCTATTTAATAAACCACCTAAGTTGTCACACCTTCGTGAGTTTGGCTGCGAGGGCTATTATTTACAAAAGGGTCTTGCCTTAGGTAAACTAAATCGCCGTGGTGAAAAATGTATATTAGTTGGCTATTCTGAAAAAACAAAGGGTCGCCGTATTTACGTACCAAATAAAAGAATAGTTACAATTGTACGAGATGTAAAATTTTTAAAATTTTCTAATCCAGTTACTAAAGATTTTATAGAATTCACTCCGGAACAAAACAGAAACTCATATGGTAGTTATCCACTCATTAATCAAAATAATTTGTCAGAAAATAATGAAAATTTAAACTCAGATGCCACCAAACAGGAAAGTGAAAATGAAACAGCTGATGCTTCTGAACATTTTAATACAAAGGAAAGATCTTTCAAAAGAATTAAACATTTTAACCGCAAAATTGGTAGACCAAAGATATTACGAACAGGAAGACGTGGAAGACCACAGAAACTTCGTAAATTAGGTAATGATAATAATAATTATAATGGAAATGCTAGTGAAATCAATGTTGATGTTAAAAGTGCTAATAATGATATAAATTTACTTGATAATGTTAATAACGTTGAACACTTATATGCTACCGAAATGAAATACCGTATAATGAAATTTTGGATAATCTCGATTGGCACAAAGCGATAGCAAATGATCTAAAATGTATTATAGAACGAGATACTTGGAAAATGGTGGACAGGGTCAAAGCGTCAAATGTAATAGGGAATCGTTTCGTACTTACCCATAAATATGATTCAAATGGCAATGTAATTAAAAATAAAGCAAGACTTGTTGCAAAAGGTTTTGCTCAACGACAAGGAATTGATTTTTTTTTTAGCACATTTTCGCCTGTAGCTCGTTATAGCTCAATTCGTTTACTTGTCGCATCAGCTTGTCGATATTATATGAACATACAACAACTGGATATTAAAAACGCTTATCTCAACAGTAAGTTCGAAGAAAAAGTTTATATGGAACCACCACATTTAATACAAAAGGGTTTAAGATATCTGATGAAAAATGAACCCCTGATAATAAAATTTTTATGGAAGCTAAAAATATGGATAATGAAATAAAACAGACCGATAAAATTTTTCATTTACAGCGTGCCCTATATGGGCTGAAACAATCTGGTAGATCATGGCATAAACACTTAACTGAAAAGGTATTAAAATGTGGAGCCAAATCATCACAGTTTAATAATTGTTTATATTTAAAAAAAAAAAATGAAAATATGTTAATAATTTTGGTATATGTAGATGATATTTTAGTTGCATCGAAAAATGAAAAACTGGTAAGTAGTTTTATTCAATACATTAAAGAAACGTTTGAAACTAGAGAGCTTGGCAGACTAAATTACTGTTTGGGAATTTAGTTTACTTATGAAAAAGGAAGAATCTTAATGGATCAATCAAGTTACATCAAAGAAATCTTAAAATAATATGGTATGTTAGGACCTAACCCACGCTTAACTCCTATGATTTCAGGACTAAAACTAGAAAGATGTACTGCTGATAGTCATCCATATCGTGAATTAATTGGCTCTTTGATGTATCTGGCAATTAATACCAGACCAGACATAGCATTTAGTGTTAGCAAGTTGAGTCAATTCAATGACTACCATGGAAACGAACATAGGCTGGCTGCTAAACGTATTCTTCGTTACCTAAAAGGTACAATTAATAATGGTCTTCTTTTTAGCAAAGAAAATACAGACGGTTTAGTCAGACGGTTTAGTTGGATATTGTGATGCTGATTGGGGCAACTGTAATTTGGATCGAAGGTCTTATACAGGTTTTGTTTTTAAATTTGGAGGAACTGCAATAAGGTGGTTTCTAAAAAGCAAACATCTGTGGCCATGTCATCTATAGAAGCTGAATATATAAGCATTTCAGAAGCTGTAAAAGAGTACTAATATCTTAAAGTAGTTTTTGAAGAATTTGATTTACAATTTTTAACTAATGGTGTTTTATATAACGATAACCAAGGTGCACAAAAATTGGAAACTAATCCTATTTTTCATTCAAGATCAAAACACATTGATATAAAATTCCACTTTATTCATAAATACATTGAAGACGGCATTATCAACCTTAAGTTCATATCAACCAAAGGAATGCTTGCAGATTTTCTAACAAAAGCTCTTCCAGCACCAAGAAATAAGTTATTCATCAATAATGTCGGAGTTGGAGAATATGTATGTTGAGTGGGGGTGTTAAGTACAACTGGTCATCCTATTCTGCACAAACAATGGCAACCTACAATAGTATAACAATTATTAATTCTTATTAATTTCTTTTTATATAACATAAAATTACAAAACCGGTTATTAATTTTTCTTCTATTTCTTAACATTGCATTGATAGTATGTATATAATTTGTAAATAATATTTCAATTTTAATCTTTTTTAATCAGCATATATATTGTATATTTTTAATATTGGAATAAATTAAAATTTAAAACTTAAAAATAACTTATGGATTTTTAATTTAATTTGAATTTTTTAGGTGTAGGGTATAAATAAACTGGTTACATCGACTTACTGTTACATTTACTTGTTTAGATTTATTTTTAAATAAACAATAATACGAGTATAAAAAGTTATTACTTTTTCTTTATTTATTAATATCGTTTTCTTGAACGAAATGTTTTAATTACATTTTCTATTTATTTTTCTTGTTTTTGATAATAGTTATTATAAATTTTACTAGTTAATAATGATAAAAAATTTCTTAAAGCTTAATTTTGATATATAATATAGATAAGAAAATATAACTAATGTTCATAAAGTATGTTTTTTGGAATCTCTTAAATTACCACCTGAAGCTGGCGGACGTGTTCTCCTTTTCCTTGTTTGCAATGAGTACAGACGTCCACTTTTTGTATGTTGATATTTTTCAATTTCTTCACGATTTTTTGGTGCATCGGCACTAATAAAAAAAAAATATAATATAAATTAGTCAAATTTGTTTTTAAAATTTTATTTTTTTTATATAAACGTTTATATAAATCGTCGTGCAAAAGATAACCTTACTTAATACAAGCCGTTAACATTGGGCACTCAAACTTTGCTACGATTTATGTAAATAAACTGTTAGAAAATTTATATTATTTTAATGTTCATAAAAGGTACGACAATTAGAAATTTTGCTATTTTTAGATAACGGTAACTTAGGCACTTGTACAATTTTTTCCAAAATAAAACGTCAAAATCAAATCTTTAAAATGATAATTTTTCCATTATAGTTTTTCTTAATTAATTGGGCTTCCTTAAAATGGAAGAAAATCTCTCTTAGTTTTCCACAATTTCTCTAATATAATATAAAATTGCAAAAAAAAATTAAAAATTTTAGTGCAAGTCACAGTATCTAAACTGTTTTAATAATTGCCTTTTGGAATCTGTGTGGATTTAAAGTCTTTAGGTTTTATTCTACCTTATTTTTATATACGTAAGCTAAACAATAAGTACCAACTTTTTGTGTATAACGTAGAATAAAAAACATTATTTGAATTGGAGGAGGGGTGGAAGGTTGTGCACAATTATGAGGAGAAGAACTGGAAACAATTTCGAGTGTAGGTTGGAGGAAACTGTTCAATTTTCTTCTGAATTTTTAGACCTTTTGACAAATCGACCTTTTTCATTTGATAATACAGATATGGGAAATAATTTCTACATGTGTGGTATTTGTGTTATGAACGAATTTTCAAGACTTGTCCATTTCCATTTGGGAATTTTGACCATGTTCAATTTTTAGGTATAATCAACTTATAATACTTCTTGTTCCTTGGACGGAAATTTTTAAACAAGGAAGAAAGGATTTTATTTTAGAAGAACAAATAACATCACATATTAAATATCTATAAAAAAGTGATATACCTACTCCACTTTAATCTTAGCCATAAAGCCTTGAAGCGATAGTTAGAAGATAGTTAGATACTTATAAATAGTGACAGTCGACGGATCTTCATCCAGGTCTCTGTACTAATGGTGGGTGAAGAGTTTATGAACGTTTGTTCTTTTCAGTTTATACCTAGATCGCCAATGCCAGAGGTAGGAGTCATTCGGTCAGCGTCGAAAAACGCATGGCGACTTTTGGTGGTGTGCAACAAGAAATTGTGTCGCATAGTCAGGGTGTTGCTAAACAAATATAAAAGATGGGAAGAAAAGTTTGCAGGAATTATCCTCCATTAAAAATGCAACTGGAGTTGGTACAAAAAGAAATAAATCAACTGGAGATTTTTTTTTAGTTCATTCTCTTGCCACATAAATGTGACAAGAAAATTACACAGTCTTTGCTTTTCAGTAGTGGCTATAAATGTCGTGAGGGAGAATTATTTTAACGACGTATGTGGGATTCGAACCCACACCCCCCCAGTGTTTACAGCGTATTTTATTCGATCTTACTCACTAGGACACTGGCGCCCCTATTTTATGTCGACTCACATCCAAAACACAATAGCAAAGCCCTATATGAAATAAATCTGATGACGTACACAAAAATTGGTTTTGAACCAGTCAACTCATACAAATTCCTTAACAGAGAAGTCAGATGCCTGCACATCATGAGTCTAAAAATTGTAAAACAAAAGTAAGGGACCAAAATATTAAATGCATTTTATGTATAGGAAATAATCCTGCAAATATTGTATCAACTTTGTAACAATCAAGTCCCTCCACAAATAACATTCGCAAACGTGACTATTTCTCTAACTAATAGCAACAAAATACGAAACCGTTGCAAAACATGCATAATGAAATAAGTTAACTTAACTTGATAATGCAAAATTTAAACAAGCACCTTTGATACATGTAATTCAAATATTTGCGAATAAATTAATAATGGCTTAGTAGCTTAAAATAGCGTTATAGAACGCAAACGGGCTGTCACAACCCTTATGTATGTGAGAAAATTTTTTCGAAAACGTAAAATAAATATTCTACTAGTATCTGAAACACGTAGTATTAGTATATCTAACACAGTTATATCTACTCAGCCTCTACTACTACTCAACGCCAATTTGCTAACTTCACGTGGTCCTCCCCATTAAGCTGAGGATCCTTATGAAAGATCGGGTAAAACGCAAAAAGACGGGCATGACAGATAACGATTCATTAGTGCTGTCATGTTTCTTAATAGCGTCTGTATTTCAAAGCGTCGGTACTCATAGTGAGCGGCCTAATAATAGATGAGTCTGACCATCCAAAGGGCTAGTTTGCCAGCAAGTCATGGGGTTATGGAACTATTAACTTAATCTCATAAAAAACAAAAATCTAATGATAGAAAATATGGCAGCAAATAAAAAAAAGAAATATTACCACAGGTGGCAGACCAGACAATCTAGAAAATCTACCCTCTTCCCTCTCGATTATCTGGTATATATTCCCTCTAGATTATCCCTCTTCGAAGGCTGATTCCCATTTGGATTCTGGGGAAGGGGGAAGTTGTTACTTCCTTAAAAGGCCTATTTAAACATATTATAGGGTCTCACGTTCACCACCGCTAAACGAAGTCATAGAAAAATGCAAATCATATAGCCAAATAATACATCCTTTTGAAGAGGATTATGATAAAGATAACAAAGCAGTTATTAAAACGCCATCAGAGAGTGACAGTAAAAATTAAATAACACAGAAAATTCACTGATCAACAAATACAAGTGTTATGTAAAGAATATAATAGAAACACAGATAGAATAGAAACCAATATATCGCCCCAAGGTAAAGAAAAAGAACATTATGATTCGGCTATAACTATGTCAGCAGCTAAAAGATGAAGTAAAAATGCTCAGAACAGAAAATAATCAGCTGAAATCAGAATCGGTTAAAAAAAAGAGCATAAAATTAATAATAATCCAATAGACATGGAAACATTTAACCATGAGCAGTTCTCTACAGATGAAGAAGAATTAGCTCAGGAAATACATTAGATGCTAAAAAAAAAGAACAATTCGAAAATAAAAGCAGAAAGCTTGCAGAGGTTCAATCAAGAAAAAAAAATTAATAAAATTTCAAACAAGAAACATCAGTAGTATGGATACGCCGGTTCTGTTGCAGGAGGAGCTTTTTTAAAGCTTTTAGTCCTCCTAAAAGTATGCAAAAAAATATTTGCATACACTCGTCCAAAAATTATGCAAAATGAGTAAAAAGGATTGTGTCTTTGATATTTTAAATTTAAAAAGCTATAGTGCTGAATATTTCAAACTAGGATAAAAATATGAAAAGTTTTTAAAGTTTGGTTTAAAAATTTCAAAGTTTGATTTAAATACAAAATTATTATTAAAGTTTAAACATATTTACCAAAAATCAAATTTACATTCTATTATAACAATTTGAGTTCTTCTAACCTTATGCAAAAAAATTAGTAGGATGAAGATATGAAAAGTTTTCAAAGTTTGGTTTAAAAGTTTTTAAAGTTTATTAATTATTCTAAATTTAACTTTATGGTTACTACATCAGTTATGTTTTAATTTGCAATTTAAAAAACTTAAGCTGTAGTGCTGAATATTTTAAATTAGGATAAAAATATGAAAAGTTTTTAAAGTTTGGGTTTAAAAATTTCAAAGTTTGGTTTAAATACAAAATTATTATTATAGTTTAAACATATTTACCAAAAGTCAAATTTACATTCTATTATAACAATTTGAGTCCTTCTAACCTTATACAAAAAAATTTATTTGTCTACACTCGTCGGAAAGTATGCAAAAAAACGTTATGAGTAAATAGGGTTGATTCTTTCTGATTTTTTAAATTTATAAAATAATTTAAAATTTAATTAAAAGTTATTGAATATTTTAAATTAAACTTAGTGGTTAGTATATCAATTATGTTTTAATTTAAAATTTAAAAAACTTAAGCTATAGTGCTGAATATTGGTAAAAATATGAAAAATTTTTAAAGTTTGCGTTAAATACAAAATTAAAAAAAGTTTTAAAACTTGATGTGAATACATTTAAGTTTTAAGTTGAACAGTTGTAATTAAATAAAATATTATAACAAAACATTCCATTTAAAAATTATTTTGTATATGTACATTTAATAAAAGCGGTTTAAATAAAACGGTAAAAATTATATTGTTAATAATATAAGCCGTGGTCATGAAATACAAATTAAAAACGTGATCAAGTTCAAGTTCAAGTTAAAAGTAAAAAAATTAATAAAACCTAGGTGTAAAAAGTTGTTTTTTAATATTAAATAACAGCATTGCATTTTTTACTAAAAGTTTATAAATTATTTTTTCATTAAATAATATCTTGGTTATTTATCCATGAATCATGTTTTTTATCAAAGCCAAGACACCTAACCAAAACTTGATTTCCTTTTTTCTTATTATTTTTTCTACGAGGTAAACATAAGGAAGTTTAACAAATGTAAGTTCAGGTTCATAAAAACTGCCTTTTATTGGTTTTTGTGTGTAATCAAGTAAATTGTATGTTATTGGATCAGTTCTTTTTATTTTCGCTATTGTATAAATTTATGTTGACGAATTAGGTTGATAACCTTTTGCAAATATACCTTTAAATTTACTTATACGAACAAAATCTCCAACTTTGTATTTTGCTTTTCGAAATACTTTTAATTTATTGTAGACAGTTTTTAATAACAATTTCTCATTTTTTTTTGTAACCTTTTTAGGTGGAAGTTTAATTGTATGATGATATGTTGAGTTATATTTTTCTATTAACGATGGTAGAATAGTTAACCATTTATATGTACCTTGTAAACTAAATTGTTTCCATATCGTGTTTTTTAGGGTACGATTAAAACGTTCTACAATTGATGCTTTTAGTTCTGAATATGTATGATAATGGTTAATTTTATTTTTCCTCATTAAATTTTGAAATTTTTTGTTGAAAAATTCCGTACCTTGATCAGATTGTAAATTTTTTGGCTTTTTACCAGCACGCTTAAAAATATTTTTCATTGCGGTTAAAACATTATCAGCGCTTTTGTTTTTAACCGGTTCAGCATACGCAAATTTGGAAAATGTATCAATAACTGTTAATAAATATTTATATCGCTTATTGAATTTTGCATATGGAATCATTTCAACCAAATCAATTTGCCAAGTATCATTTAAACCCTTTTGAATAAATTTTCTTCGTGTAAATTTTCTTCTAGCTTCTCTATGAATTTCTGACACAACTTGTAACCTTGACATTATTCTCACACCATTTAATTAAATTCTCTAAAATGATTTTATAATTTTCTATTGTATGACATTCAGAAGTGCCTGGTCCAGAAGTAGAATTATCATATGCCCATGGACAAAGGGCAAAATGAGTACCATAAATTGAAGTGTAAGTACTTATTTACTCCAGAACAATTTTGAATCTGGATGTGGAAAAACAACATTTGTGTGTAATTTAATTGACAATATTAACAGATTGATCTACCCGAAAATTGAAACAATAAAATGGTGTAACCCAGAAATTTCTGCTATTCCGAAAAATATAGATTTTCCTGATATAGACTTTTATACCAGTATTCCGAAAGAGTTTAGTGGGAATGAAAATAGACCTACTTTAATTGTTTTAGATGACTTAATGTTAAATTCTGCAAATAAACAAGTATGCGAACTATTTACTAAAGGTTCGCACCATCGTAATTTATCTATTGTATTGTTAACGCAAAAGGTTTTTCATCACGGGAAATTTTCAAGAGATATTTCATTAAATTGTAAATATTTAGTACTTTTCAAAAACCTTCGAGACAAATCGCAGATTTTTCCTCTTGCTAGACAACTATATCCAGAAAATATAAAGGATTTCTAGAAAGTATATAATGAGTCAACATCAAAACCACATGGTTATATTGTGTTGGATTTAACACAAGACATTAACGACTTATTTCGTATTAGAACTAATATTTTTTCAAAAGAATGTTGTATATGCTTCTGTGATACGGGTGATTTGAACAACAGTTGTCAAAAATATGAAACGATTGAAGAAAAACCAACATATATTACATGTACTAAGAAAGTGACACAAGAAAAAATTTCGTGAAAATATTCTTAAATATTGTGATGATGATATTATAAAAACTATTGCTGAAATTGCAATCAATATATTAAATGGAAATAATAAAATAACACCAACACAAAAAGCCAAATTAAAAAATCCTAAAAAACAATTAGATCAAACAATTAGATCAAATTTGCAATCAATACGGTGATGGAATAAATTTTGTTTCCAGTTACTATCCAACAAAAATTGTATTACATTTTAAACAGCATTGATTGCTCCCCAATTGAAACAATATAAATACTACTACTCAAATATGATATCCTGTCAAACATGGAAAGAGCTTACGTGAGATATTATTCCTCTCAAGTAGGTGGAGAAATCAACGATATTGGGCCTTTATTAGAATTTCATCCAGCTATACAAAAAGGTCGTTGTTTTGGAAATATATTTGGAAGTTTAATTTGTTACTTAAAGCCCGTTTTTACATCAGGTTGGGACTTAATTAAAAAAGAAGCTGTCAACACAGGTAAAAATATTTTTAATGATATATCATTTGGTGCAAACATAAAAGAAGCTGTAATTGATCAAAGCTGCATAAAAAATTTACGAAAATCAGTAGTTCAGTAATCAGTAGTTCGATGCATGGTGGAAAACGAAAAGCTATAAAAAGTCAAAGAGCTAGAAAAAGACGAGCAGTTTCTAAAAAGACAAATTTGAAGTCCAAAAAGCGACAAAACAGCAAAATAAAACCAACGCTATATTTAATTAAAAATGGAATGTATGAAATATGAACTTGATCTTTTTGCATCATTACCTGTTGAAACAAGTATTTTGCGTTCAGAAGAAATAGCATACAATCCTTTAGCTTCTTTAGAGGTATCGCCGTCAACCATTGAATTTGTTTCGCTTGGGAATGGAGATACATGTGGAGATTTATCCAGTACCTATATAAAGTTTAAAGTTCAAATATTAAAAAAAGATGGATCAGTTTAGAGTGCAAACGATAAAATAGGAATCGGAACTGACGCAAGGGTAGCTCCCCAGCCGAGTGTTGTAAACAATTTATTACACTCTTTAATTAAACATTGTAATGTAACTCTAAACGGAAAAAACATCACTCCTTCAGATTCCGTATACCATTATAAAGCATACATAACTACTTTACTAAATTATGGTACAAATTCCAGTCAAACACGTCTGGAAGCATCTGGTTGGGAATTGGATTAACCAAATGTAAATGATTTCAATAATTCGGGTTCTAAATCAAGACAAAAAGCATTCAACAATTCTGCAATTAATGGGAAAATTATATGTAGATTTCTTCAATACTTCTAAATTACTTTTAAATAATGTTGACATTCGAATTTTTTTAGCATTAGAGAAACAAGATTTTTATATTTTCTGTAACGATAACGATGAAAGTTATTTAAAAATTCTCGAAGCTATATTATACATCAAACATTTAACAATTAATCATAGCATATTGATAGCACACAATACTGTACTGGAAAAGGATAACGCGAAATATTTTTATACAAGAAGTGAAATCAAAACATTTACAATTTCAGCTAACACTTCCAACATATCATTGGATAATATATTTATAGGGCAAATACCAAAAGCTCTAGTATTTTGTATGGTTAATAATGAAAATTTCAATGGTAAAAGATCAAAAAATCCATACCATTTCGATTATCAAAAACTCACACAATTTCAATTATATGTGAATGGAGTGCCTACACCAAACTCTGCAATTTAAACAAATTTTACATTGAATAATCTTTGCAATTCTCGTGCATATTTAACATTATTTAGCGGAACAGGTATACATCATTCTGATAGAGGACATCAAATTTCAAAAGAACTATTTTCAAAAGGTTATACAATACTGGCTTTTGATTTATCAGCTGACGGCTCGGGAACAGATACATGTCAAAGTTTATTAAACCAGGGAGTAGTAAAAATTGAAGTAAGACTCACTTCTCCATTAACTTTAACATTAACATGCATTGTGTTTGCAGAATTTGATGCTAATATCGAACTTGATAAAAATCGTAACGTTTACGTAAACATATAAAAAGGAAGTTCAGACGACCCTTTCACCTCACTTAAAAATGCCATGTGCTATAGTAGATTTATCGTTCTGTACGGATGATAACAATACAATATTCGTAAAAAATCTTGTGGTGGTTAGAATAAAAGAAAAATGTAAAACTATTTCAAAAGAATTAAAGTATAAATTCCCAACCAGAGATTTAAAAAGAACAGAAATCAAGAATTTTTCTTTTGGGCATATGGACAACAACAAAACAACTAATAATTTAATAAATTCATTGGAAAAATTCGATATAGTGTTGACAAATGGAAAACTTAAAGTTGAATTTTTAACAGCATACATAAATGGAAATACTCAACTAATTGATATTGAATACACTTCAGATAGAGAAAGTGTTGAAATGTAATAGTGCAACCAGAAAACTATTTAAAGGTGTTTTTGCTGTTGATCAAATACCGAAAAATATTTCAAAACCTGGTATTTTAGTAATAAATACCGACACTTCTGCTAAAAAAGGAACACATTGGCTAGCAATTTTTGTATCAGTTCAAGGCTGTGTAGAATATTTTGATTCATTTGGAAATCCACCATTCCACAGTGAGATTGTGAAATTTCTACAAAATCAATCAAAATGTTTTATTTTCAACAATAAACGTTTACAAAGTGACTTTACATCAGTCTGTGGCCAATATTGTTGTGTATATTTATGGATAAGATGTAACTGCAAGAGCATGAAACATTTTATTAATTTATTCAATACATCAACCCCTCTTAAAAACGATAAAAAAATACAAAGAATGTTACGAAGAATTTTTAAAAAAAGAAAATGAAAATAAGAAAACTATTTCGAACTAATATAAATATAAATTTTTTAAATATATATTCCATCAGTTTAAAAAAAATAAAATGGAGTCAACATCAAATATCGAAACATTTGAAAAACAAAGCAAAGGCAACAGCAACGAATCACAAGAAAATCTTTTATTAAGTTACATTTATTATTTGGATAAAAAACAAACAACAAAATTACTAATTGGATTTAATGTTGAATATTTCGCTGCTACAATAATTTTCCAACGTAAAGTTATTAGCGAAATGAATTATTTGGAGTGGTATGCCATAAATTAAATTCAAATAAATTTCCACTAAAATTTAATTATGCTGGAGGAACAATTAAAAAACTTACATTGGAACTAGATGAGTATACCCGATTTTGTCTTATGTTAAACTTTATTCAAGCAGTGATGTCATATAACAATGGAGCCGAATTGAATGTACGAGAATATGTATTAAAATATTTTGAGAGATGTATTGCAAAGAATAAGCTTAAACTGGAACAAGAAGATTTCTATATTCCTATGAATTTGTATATAGCTCAATGCAACTAATCCCGGCTCTTTTATGAAATACCATTATTTATGTCTGAAAAAATATATTCGTCAACAATAAATAAAACAAATACTTTTTAAAACCAATTTTTATTATTATCTTTTATTAAAAACATATATAAATCATACAATTTTTTACAGCACATCTTTGCAAATTTCCGTATTTTGATGGTGGGGACAAATGGTGATGAAATTCCTTAGTTTTTGTAGAGGTGGAATTTTATTATCTAAATTGATAACTTCTACTATTGAATTTGAAAAAAACCTATCTAAAAATTGTTTTTTTTTTAGACCTTTTACATAAATGATATCAAATGATGTTAAATGTTTCTCTAAGATATTTTCTAATTGTAGATATTCTATAAAACCATCATTCCAATCCAACATATTAATTTTCTTTTTGTTATATTCATTTTGTTGTTTAGTATCAAAATTTAATTCTTCAAATGAATATGGTGCTTTAAACATAAATAGCATTGGTACAAGAGAACCATCAGATATCATAGAAAATTCTTTTTTAAAATATATTCAAATTTAAAAAATATTCGCTAAAGATTATACAGAATGGAAAAATTTTTCTCAAATCCTCCATCAGATCTTCGGATCTTCAAAAACCGTTTCCAAAAAAAAAAAAAACAATCTGATCTCATCCGCTTGACTATGGGAGAAAACTTGCTGTCTCTGTCTTTCTCTCGCAGATTGTTATTATTAATGTTTATTTGTTGTAAATCAATTATTTGTTGTAAATCAACGCTAAATTCTGGCGACAGTTGACTCGGAGACATGGCGATGACGTCCGTCGCAGCCCCCCCGGGTGCTCGGGCACTCGGGCACTAGATCCCAAGAGCCGGGAACGTTTTTAGAGCCACTCTTCCGGAAGTCCGTTACCGGAACAGGTCCTCTGGAAGTCCGTTGCCAGAACCAGTCCTCCGGAAGTCCGTTGCCAGAATTGGTTTTCCAGAAGTCTGTTTCTAGAACCGGTCCTCTGGAAGTTCGTTGCTGGAGCCGGTCTTCAAGAAGTCTGATGTCGGAGCCGGTCTTCCGGAAGTCCGTTGTCGGAGCCGGTCCTGCTGAAATAAGACATTGATGCTTATGGGTAGTAATAGGGGGTAAATAAAAAAACAAAACAAAATTACTAATATATATTTTTATTTTAATAATTTTGCTTGAGAATTTATATCTACAGCAGAAATAAGGTCAAACAATGCCATATTCCATCTGTCCTTGTCACGTCCCGTACATTTAAAATAAAAATAAGTACTATTTAATTCAGCCAATTGTGACTGAGTTGTTACCTTTTTGGAGAATCGCTCTGGCATGAAAAATGATTTCCTTGCTCAATGGGTCTTGCACTTCATACAGTACCACTGTTTGTCCTCTTTTCGTATCTAAAAATCTCCAAGATAGCAGCTCATACATTTTATCTTACATCAAAAAATCAATGTTTCGGTATGGTTCATTTTCACCCTTCCCCAACGAAATTAAGTTTTCAATAAAAGCCTTACATATATATATATGTAAATAGATATAGAAAATAATATAGAATTAATTTATAATTAATTCTTAATTAAGAGTAAGAAAAAAAACAAATCTTACCATTTTTATATATATATATATTTTTTTTTTTTGTGGTTTTTTTCAATATGAACTGATTTTGTTTTTGAAATAAGTTAATTAACATCAGTTTATATACATTTGTAAAATATTATAGAAGAAGGAGAAAATCATGCCTCCCCCCACCTACTATATGTTTTTAACATGATATAATATCATTAATTTTTTTTTTGTATCCAATATCAATTTATTTGTAATTATAATGAACACACATCTAACCACAAATATTACACATTAAATATTTATGAATTTATTATGCAATACCTGTTGCAACTTTTTCAATGTATAAATTGGTTGTTATTAAAATAAAATATAAAATGTAATGTAAACATCATTGAAAGATATTATAAAAAAAAAAACATTGATTTGACTATTTACACATTGTTGCACATTCATTTGACTCATTAAACATATGTGTGTTATTAACATACTTAAAACATTTAACACACAAACACACACACACATGTCCCAGACAGCACATTTTTTATTTAGTAAATTTTTTTTCTAATATGATGCAACATTGGTTAGTACATATTTATTATTATTATTTTATAATTTAACAGAGTATTTCTATAACTAAATAAAGCATAAATTATGTATTTGTCAAGTTGTTGTTGTTTCATTAATTTATATTGATTATTGATTTTGTGGTTAGAAAACGTAACTACCTAAAAAAAAAAAAAAGAAAAGTTATCTGCAACTTTGTTGCATTCATTAGATATTATTTACACAAATTAATTTTGTAAATACATATGGAAGTTAGACATACATTTTTATTTTTTTTTAATTTTAAGTTTTAAATGTTTATATTTTTTTTTTTATTGAAAATTAAATATTCCTTTCACTTTTTATATAGTGTTATGATAAAATAATATAAAAAATTTTGTGTACATCTTAAATACTTCGCCATCTATTATGAAAAGTGCAAGTGCAATTTTCCACATCATGACTTTGTTGGTATATAGTTTCAATTTTGTAATAATTTGATTAATATGCAACATTGTAGTAATTCATTAGAAAAACTCAATATTCCTTTTATGTTCTGATATGTTATATATACATTCAAATTATGCAATCAAGTTAGTTTCGGTTTATCTATATAGAATTAGAAAAATTTGTATATATATACAATTAACTTCTTGAGTTTACGTGTTAAATCACTAAATTTAAGACTAAGTTAAAGTTATTTATAGACTAAATTAATATTGTTTTAATATAAGAAAAGGACACTAACAAAAAAAAATAAAAAATAAAAATGAGTTCAGAAAACAAAAGAATTAAAGTGCAATGTGATAAATGTGAAAAAGTAAACATAATTGTGAAATATTGAATTAAAACATAATTGTGAAATATGTAAAAAATCATTTAATAGAAATGATAGTTTATTAAGACATAAAAAGAGACATCAAAAAAATTTGGAAAATGTAAAATTTTGCAGTAAGTGCAAATCAAACGTTACTACCACTTTGTGGAAATAGCACATCCGAACAAATAAACATAAAAGTAATGCAGCAGAAGTAATTAGATCTAATGTTAGACATAATGATGAATGTTTTCAAAATAGAATAGAAACGTTTATTACAGATAATAATGATGGAAGCATACTAAACCCATCAAACTTTCTGAAAAAGGCTCAGACCGATATAATTGAATTATTGATGCAATCATTAAAAAAGCACAACGCTATAAAAGTAAATCTTGAGCTTTTTGGTGAATATACTATAAAGCCAACAGAAGAAGAGTTTGAAAATATATCAATCAAATCTTTTCAAACTCGAATGTTTAGTATTACACAAGCAGATGATCTTAATGATTTTTTTGAAAAGACTAAAGAACTTATTCAACAAAAAGCAGAAGACTTGCAAGAAAAAGACAGTGGTTGGGCGTTAATCAGGATTTTACATATTGCAATAAATATCAATAAATTTGAACTAATACGTGTCTCTAGTTATATTAAACTACCGAAAAGCATAGAAGACAAAAGTAATGTAGCTATGAGAGTTCTGGAACACTTTTTCACACAAACTTTATATGGAGACAAATAATGAGTTTTCTAGTAGCTTATGATAGTTGATTAGAAAGAAGGACATATAAGTTGTATGGTACAACGACACTACCACTGATTGGTTGTGTGTATGTGTGTGCATGACAAAAAATTTCAAATATAAAAAATTCACATTATTAAGATATGAATTAATATACGTATATATCATACATAAATAATGATAAAATAGTACATTATGCTGTTGTTTTTAATTTTTGTTTTTAACATATGGAATGGTGCGATAAGAGGACAAATTAATTTGAAATAATATTTATTTGTTAGTATGTTTTGGATATGAATAATTATGGTTTTTTGTTTTGAGCACATTCTTATCAACATTAAATTTTTTATCAATAGCTGTTTCTTATGAAATAACCCATTTGTAAATCTTTCACTATTTTATAAAAGTAAGTATTGCATCATACAAAATAAATATTGTGTAGTAAACTTACTACATTGATTCTGAAACTTTAAACGATATTGATATTTTACTAACGATAAAACTTAATTTTCGTTTTTTTTTTTTTTCTTTTCTTTGATTAAATATGTGAAATTTATGTTTTGCTGACGTTAAAATATATATGATATAATGTGAACCACGTCGTAAACTTACTACATAGCCCACATTATCTATTTTATGATTGACATTTTGTATACTTATATAGAAGAAATTCATCATGATCTACAATATAATAAATATATCATTTGCCGATATTTTCCAAGTTCCATAATCAATGTAGTAAGGTTCACATTATATTATATACATTTTACCGTATGTGACGTCATTTTCAATTTATTTTTTTATTACACAACTCAATTCTTATTATTTTCATATTTTTTGTTTTTTCTCTAATTATTATTTTTAAAAACTAAATCAGCAATTTTTGAATTTTTCTATTTCAAAATCATCCTTTTTACAGATAAGCACTTCACCTAAAATTTATATTGTGTTGAAACAATAACACACACACACACACACACACACACACAATTAAAACAGCAAAACAAAATTCTAAATATAGGATAGGATATTTTTGATAATTTCATAACACTAATATCTTTACAACTAAAATATAGTCTATTCAAAATCATCAAAATTTGTAAAAAAAAAAATAAATTGAAAATGACGTCAGGGAATTCCATTTTTCTTTTATTTGATAAAATATGTGAAATTTATGTTTTACTGTCGGTAAAATGTATATATACCTACATAATATAATGTGAACCTATATGTATACTACATTGATTATGGAACTTAGAAAAATATCGGCAAATGATGTATTTATTATATTATATGTATGTTTAGATAATGATAAATTTTTTCTATATAGGTATATAAAATTTCAATCATAAATGGATATGTATTATGTAATAAATGTTTGTGGGCTATGAGGGCTATGTAGTAAAATTAAAATTGATTCTTGTGGTACTCCTTTACTATAGTTTTTGATTCACTCAATGTATTACCGTTATTATCTCTCAGTTTGCAACTAGTTAAATATGAATTAATTTAATATTGATACAAAATCAATTAAAGTAAGTGGCTATTGTAGCAACAGTGGCTATTGGCAACATACAATTTTACTATAATAGTACTATGGGTACAAGGGAAATTTATTTTTTATTTTTCGAATCATTTCATAATAAAACATTGTTTTTTATTTTTTACTTTTAATTATTACATATTTTTTATTTTATTTTATATAGATACATATTTATTTATTTATTTCATTTCAAACTTAGAACTAAGACTATTAACATATTCAATACTTACAACTACAAATTTTTAAAAATGAAATAGCTAGAGCTGGTTTTCTTAATAATTATTCAAATATCATATTTAAATTAAAGTAAACAAAATTAAATTACATTGTGTGTAAAGTATTTTCAATCAACAATTTTATAATGACCCCACGATAATGTTTCATTTTATTAAATATATTAGTTTTTATTAAATATCGCTTATCATCATATGGAGATAGAGCAACTTTTGGTTGTTTTATTGAAGTAACATTATGTTTTTTCGAGGATATTAAATTTTGTGATATAATTTTTTCAATATTAGTATCTAAACATGTTATATAATCCTCAAATTCTATCTTATTTGTGACTATATTTCTTTTTATAGCTTTAGACTTTTTTGATTGAATTCCACCTTCTAATCTGTTAGCATAAATTTTTGATCTTAAACCTGCAAATTAGCTCATGATTATCCCATTGTTCTCATCCTTCATAAGACCTAATACTTTTTTATTAACATGTGGAATGTTATATGGATTATTAGGAGGATAATCGCTAGTATCAAAATGGGTGTAGCAATCTGTTTTAATAATTTCATATATATCAGGATAAATTATTTCATAAATTAATGAATCTGTATCTGTATAACAAATGGTACAATTGGCATCAAATTTAGGTTTCATATAGTTATAGTGGAAACCATATATGGTTGTTTTAGCTAAATCTAAAATACACATACCAACATAAATCGGTTTATTAAAGAAAATTTCCGATTTATTTAATTCGATTGCTACAAGGTTTTCATTAAAAATGCTAACCGCTTTAAAGTTGGGGTTTGATATGAGAGCTTCGGCGCCATAACGTCCCAACCATTTTGCTACTAATTTAACTATGGAATGTTTACGAACATTCTCCATAGTCTTACCAAAAACTGCATTATTCATCAATTTAAATAAATTTTTTTCAAATTCATTTTTTGCTTCAGCTCTCAATTTTGTGTTTAAATCAATATATGGTTTTAACCACGGTGTTTGGTTAAACTGTAATATTCTATGTACTTTTGTGAGTTTTACACCATTTTTAATAGCTTGTTGTAAATTGCGATAATGAATAATATACTTTGATTTATTGTTAAAAGTTGCGAGAAGTTTTTTATGCTTGGAACCTGGAGGTATAGAGTGCTCTGGACAAAAAGGTAAATCTTTATGAATGTTATGAAGTTCTTGTGGATATTCTAAATCCACTTCTAATATATATCCAATATTCGATGTCTCTGATATAATGTCTCTGGCATAATATTAAATTTATGGTTTTCATACCATTTGAACCTCCCCAATGGTAAATATTGCGACATTGCCCAACCATATTGGTTATTTATATCATAATACATTAAATATTTTGATTGCTCATCAGCTTTGTGATCTTCTATATACTTATTATTCGCTTTAGAATAACGTTTAGTGCATTGACTAAGACCCCCTCGAATACCCCGCTCTATAAACATTAGCATATCTATATCGGTAATTAATTCTAATATAATAGCAGTATATTTGAGCATAGCATCCCAAGTATATCCTGGTAGAGTATAGTAATGTGCGGGATCTAAACTATATGTTTCCATACAACTAGCACGAAACTGTTCGAAAACATCTGCTAAAAGAAGAATATCAGTTTTTAAGTATAAATCGGAATATTCCCCTAAATTTTTAATATTGAACTTATCCCACACAGTAATAGCATGGTTATAGTCTTCCATTGTAATATTCACATCATTTAGTTTCCTATAGAAATTCTTAATTTTTGGTAGAGATGTTTCACAAAATTTACTTTCACCATCCATATAATCATAGGGAAATACACCTTTACGTGTTAGTAATTTATATTGAATCTCATCTAATTCTAAAAATTCTGATTTTAATATTGGAAAAGAAATTATGGAAGAAGAAAGGGCATCAAGGCTGCTGTTCATAAACCGGAATGAATCTATAAACCGAAATTTAATAAGATATTCATCTAAATTTTTTGTAAATGATATATAACGTTCTTTATTTATTGGTAATAAATGAACTCTACCATTCAAATCAGAAGCTATATTTTTTATTATAAAATGAGAATCATATCCACTTAAATTATGAAATATAATTGGAACCGTATGTGTATCCAGAAAATTAATATTACAGTCATTATGAGACACGGACCACGATATTCGCATGTTAGATGACAATGATCTCGAACTTTTTTTTCACTATCATTAAATATTCTATGGCATATATGACATGTTGTAGCGTTTTCAAAATCAAAAATTTGTTCACTAGTTAATTTCTTCATAGGTAACGGACAAAGAAAAACTGTTTCCAAATTTTCAGAAAAATCTAATAGCTCACGCGTGAACCATTCAATACAATCTACACCGCGGTAAAATTTATAAATTGATAACGTGGGGTCATATGAACATTTAATATAAAATCCTATACTATATGGTATATGATTTTGATACTTATTCTATTATCATTTACCTGTTGAAGTAAACACTCTAAATCTGCATAAATGACGAATGGCGCCTTTTCCTTATTTCTATAATTCTTAAATTGTAGATGCTTTTGATCTTCATTTGGTAAACGTATTTTGCAATTATTCATGTTTTTACAATCCACATGATGTCTCTCCAATTTTTCTTTACTAAAGAAATAGTGAAGACAGTGATCACAGAAATATTTTACACCATTGCGTTTAGATAATTGATTAGATAGCAATCTTGACAGATTTTTATCCATACATAGTGATATTGAAGAGTTTGCTTATTATTACCATTATCATAATCATTATCCTTACCATCATAATAATATTCGTTTTGATACAATAGAAGATTTGCATGCTTATTTTTCTTGTTTTTACTCAAATATGTTGGTTGAACACTAAATTTCCCACTCTTTTTAATTAGAATGTATACATTTATTGAAACATCATTTTGTGATTCAAATCGTGGTATTTGACTAATCTTCATTGGAAATGTGATATTATTAAAGCTCAATACTGATGAATAATGTGGATATTTTGAAACACGATGAGAATTGTAGCCAACTGGATAAAGAGCTGAAACTGCAGCCCAAGCAAACCATGCTGCATCATTATTTTTTACGTTGATACAGGCATGTTTTAGCTTTAACCAATATGGTAGTTCAATGTATGATGATCCTATCATTGGTGTATATTTATTTATATTGATAGCCAAATTGATTATTGATGATAGCGCCCAACCGCTATCTTTTTCTTGAAATTCATCAAGATCCTTCATTATGATTGATTTTATGTTCTCAATAAACCACTTGTTAATGTTAGTATTATTATTTATTATACCATTTTTAGTATTCATGTATTTAAAATCATAGGTATCTTCATCACCTTTAGCGATTTTAAATGCACCACGAAAGGCCGAATTTACTTTCAGAAAATTTTCTTTTTTAAGAACATTTTTAATATGCCTACTAAAGAGTTTCTCGCAATCATTTAAAAATGTATCGGGCTCCTTATGGTTTATATTTATAATGATTCCAGTTCTAATACGTCCATTAAAAGCTGACTGAATATTTCGCCATACTAAATTTTTCTTCATTAATTTTGGTTTAATATTGCCACCAGTTTTTATTCTTACGATCTTTAATTGTGTTCGATAGCTTTGCACTATTTGAATCGCATTTATTAATGAAGTCTTCTCCCCAGCTGATTTCACGTTTTTAAATGAGTCATTCAATATTTTTAATTTTTTACTACATTCTTTAATGGCATATTTAAGTTCTTTATTATTTTGTTGTGCACGTTCAAAAGTTGCTTTAATATCCTTTATTATTTCCATCTTTAAAATTTCTTAGTTGATTTTACCGCTTTGCACTTGCTTTATTGATAAATATTTTTATACTAAGATTTATTTAATCATTTCACCACTATTTATATCCGACTAGCATGCATTATTCACATGATAATTTAATGAATTAATCATATCTTTCTATAATTTGATTGGCTATTAAAAACTGTTATCAACATGATAATTCCACGAATTATGGTGCGATTCCATCATTTATAATCTAATTAGTTGTTATAAACTTTGATTATACAGTCAATGTTTAATAAGAGGAATAACATGCTGTAATGGTATGAAAACATGAGAATGAAAACTGATAACGTATGGTAACCGCATGATAATTCAAGGAATTAGATTATTAAGTATTAAAAGTTTGAAGTTTAAAAATTCGAATTACTGATAGCTGATATCTGCTAACTGATAACTGCTAACTGGTAACTGCTTACTGCTAAATGATCAGTTCCGTTGTTATGATCTGACCTGTTACTGTTATGATCTGAGCTCTTCTAACCCGCTACTCTTATGATCTGAGCTATAATGTGGGCTATGTAGTAAAGTTACTACATTGATTATGGAAAAATTTAGGCAAATGATGGATTTATTGGAAGAAATTTAGCAACGACAAAACATAATTTTTTATCAGTATCAGTATCAGTATTTTTTTTTTTTTTGTTATTTTGAAAGTGAGAACTATGTGTAAGTATAATGAACTTGATTTTAGGGTTAGAAGGTTGAGTTTGAAGTTGAAATTTGATAAGAATTAGGTTTTGAAATGGTTTTTGAACTTCGATAGAGTCGTAAGCTTGGAGCTTGACTAAAAATGCTATAAGCATGTATCCGTCGAAGTTGTTGATAAGTAAACTCGCCGAAGTTGTCGAAACCATGTATCATCGATTTTAGATTTTGAATAGACTATATTTTAGTTGTAAAGATATTAGTGTTATGAAATTATCAAAAATATCATATAGTATGTTAGCAATGTTTGTGGTTTTGCGATAAGAGTTTAAAATTTAAATTTAGAATTTTGTTTTGTTGTTTTAAGTGTGTGAGTGTATGTGTGCGATTACTTCAACACAATAGAAATTCATAATCAATGTAGTAAGGTTCACATTATATTATATACATTTTACCGTCGGTAAAACATAAATTTCATATGTTTTATCAAATAAAAGAAAAAAACGAAAAAATGGAATTCCCTGACGTCATTTTCAATTTATTTTTTAATTTCACAACTCAAATTTTATTATTTTACTATTTTTTGTTTTTTCTCTAATTATTATTTTTAAAAACTAAATCAGCAATTTTTTAATTTTTCAATTTCAAAATCAATTTTTTTACAGAAAAGCACTTCACATAAAATTTCTATTGTGTTAAGGCAATCGCGCACACACACACACACACACACACACTTAAAACAACAAAACAAAATTCTAAATTTAAATTTTAAACTCTTATCGCAAAACCACAAACATTGCTAACATACTATATGATATTTTTGATAATTTCATAACACTAATATCTTTACAACTAAAATATAGTCTATTCAAAATCTAAAATCGATGATACATGGTTTCGACAACTTCGGCGAGTTTACTTATCAACAACTTCGACGGATACATGCTTATAGCATTTTTAGTCAAGCTCCAAGCTTACGACTCTATCGAAGTTCAAAAACCATTTCAAAACCTAATTCTTATCAAATTTCAACTTCAAACTCAACCTTCTAATCCTAAAATCAAGTTCATTATACTTACACTTAGTTCTCACTTTCAAAATAACAAAAAAAAAAAAAAATACTGATACTGATACTGATAAAAAATTATGTTTTGTCGTTGCTAAATTTCTTCCAATAAATCCATCATTTGCCTAAATTTTTCCATAATCAATGTAGTAACTTTACTACATAGCCCACATTATAGCTCAGATCATAAGAGTAGCGGGTCAGAAGAGCTCAGATCATAACAGTAACAGGTCAGATCATAACAACGGAACTGATCATTTAGCAGTAAGCAGTTACCAGTTAGCAGTTATCAGTTAGCAGATATCAGCTATCAGTAATTCGAATTTTTAAACTTCAAACTTTTAATACTTAATAATCTAATTCCTTGAATTATCATGCGGTTACCATACGTTATCAGTTTTCATTCTCATGTTTTCATACCATTACAGCATGTTATTCCTCTTATTAAACATTGACTGTATAATCAAAGTTTATAACAACTAATTAGATTATAAATGATGGAATCGCACCATAATTCGTGGAATTATCATGTTGATAACAGTTTTTAATAGCCAATCAAATTATAGAAAGATATGATTAATTCATTAAATTATCATGTGAATAATGCATGCTAGTCGGATATAAATAGTGGTGAAATGATTAAATAAATCTTAGTATAAAAATATTTATCAATAAAGCAAGTGCAAAGCGGTAAAATCAACTAAGAAATTTTAAAGATGGAAATAATAAAGGATATTAAAGCAACTTTTGAACGTGCACAACAAAATAATAAAGAACTTAAATATGCCATTAAAGAATGTAGTAAAAAATTAAAAATATTGAATGACTCATTTAAAAACGTGAAATCAGCTGGGGAGAAGACTTCATTAATAAATGCGATTCAAATAGTGCAAAGCTATCGAACACAATTAAAGATCGTAAGAATAAAAACTGGTGGCAATATTAAACCAAAATTAATGAAGAAAAATTTAGTATGGCGAAATATTCAGTCAGCTTTTAATGGACGTATTAGAACTGGAATCATTATAAATATAAACCATAAGGAGCCCGATACATTTTTAAATGATTGCGAGAAACTCTTTAGTAGGCATATTAAAAATGTTCTTAAAAAAGAAAATTTTCTGAAAGTAAATTCGGCCTTTCGTGGTGCATTTAAAATCGCTAAAGGTGATGAAGATACCTATGATTTTAAATACATGAATACTAAAAATGGTATAATAAATAATAATACTAACATTAACAAGTGGTTTATTGAGAACATAAAATCAATCATAATGAAGGATCTTGATGAATTTCAAGAAAAAGATAGCGGTTGGGCGCTATCATCAATAATCAATTTGGCTATCAATATAAATAAATATACACCAATGATAGGATCATCATACATTGAACTACCATATTGGTTAAAGCTAAAACATGCCTGTATCAACGTAAAAAATAATGATGCAGCATGGTTTGCTTGGGCTGCAGTTTCAGCTCTTTATCCAGTTGGCTACAATCCTCATCGTGTTTCAAAATATCCACATTATTCATCAGTATTGAGCTTTAATAATATCACATTTCCAATGAAGATTAGTCAAATACCACGATTTGAATCACAAAATTATGTTTCAATAAATGTATACATTCTAATTAAAAAGACTGGGAAATTTAGTGTTCAACCAACATATTTGAGTAAAAACAAGAAAAATAAGCATGCAAATCTTCTATTGTATCAAAACGAATATTATTATGATGGTAAGGATAATGATTATGATAATGGTAATAATAAGCAAACTCTTCAATATCACTATGTATGGATAAAAATCTGTCAACATTGCTATCTAATCAATTATCTAAACGCAATGGTGTAAAATATTTCTGTGATCACTGTCTTCACTATTTCTTTAGTAAAGAAAAATTGGAGAGACATCATGTGGATTGTAAAAACATGAATAATTGCAAAATACGTTTACCAAATGAAGATCAAAAGCATCTACAATTTAAGAATTATAGAAATAAGGAAAAGGCGCCATTCGTCATTTATGCAGATTTAGAGTGTTTACTTCAACAGGTAAATGATAATAGAATAACTATCAAAATCATATACCATATAGTATAGGATTTTATATTAAATGTTCATATGACCCCACGTTATCAATTTATAAATTTTACCGCGGTGTAGATTGTATTGAATGGTTCACGCGTGAGCTATTAGATTTTTCTGAAAATTTGGAAACAGTTTTTCTTTGTCCTTTACCTATGAAGAAATTAACTAGTGAACAAATTTTTGATTTTGAAAACGCTACAACATGTCATATATGCCATAGAATATTTAATGATAGTGAAAAAAAAGTTCGAGATCATTGTCATCTAACATGCGAATATCGTGGTCCGTGTCTCATAATGACTGTAATATTAATTTTCTGGATACACATACGGTTCCAATTATATTTCATAATTTAAGTGGATATGATTCTCATTTTATAATAAAAAATATAGCTTCTGATTTGAATGGTAGAGTTCAATTATTACCAATAAACAAAGGACGTTATATATCATTTACAAAAAATTTAGATGAATATCTTATTAAATTTCGTTTTATAGATTCATTCCGGTTTATGAACAGCAGCCTTGATGCCCTTTCTTCTTCCATAATTTCTTTTCCAATATTAAAATCAGAATTTTTAGAATTAGATGAGATTCAATATAAATTACTATCACGTAAAGGTATATTTCCCTATGATTATATGGATGGTGAAAGTAAATTTTGTGAAACATCTCTACCAAAAATTGAGAATTTCTATAGTAAACTAAATGATGTGAATATTACAATGGAAGACTATAACCATGCTATTACTGTGTGGGATAAGTTCAATATTAAAAATTTAGGGGAATATTCCGATTTATACTTAAAAACTGATATTCTTCTTTTAGCAGATGTTTTCGAACAGTTTCGTGCTAGTTGTATGGAAACATATAGTTTAGATCCCGCACATTACTATACTCTACCAGGATATACTTGGGATGCTATGCTCAAATATACTGCTATTATATTAGAATTAATTACCGATATAGATATGCTAATGTTTATAGAGCGGGGTATTCGAGGGGGTCTTAGTCAATGCACTAAACGTTATTCTAAAGCGAATAATAAGTATATAGAAGATCACAAAGCTGATGAGCAATCAAAATATTTAATGTATTATGATATAAATAACCAATATGGTTGGGCAATGTCGCAATATTTACCATTGGGGAGGTTCAAATGGTATGAAATCCATAAATTTAATATTAAGCCAGAGACATTATATCAGAGACATCGAATATTGGATATATATTAGAAGTGGATTTAGAATATCCACAAGAACTTCATAACATTCATAAAGATTTACCTTTTTGTCCAGAGCACTCTATACCTCCAGGTTCCAAGCATAAAAAACTTCTCGCAACTTTTAACAATAAATCAAAGTATATTATTCATTATCGCAATTTACAACAAGCTATTAAAAATGATGTAAAACTCACAAAAGTACATAGAATATTACAGTTTAACCAAACACCGTGGTTAAAACCATATATTGATTTAAACACAAAATTGAGAGCTGAAGCAAAAAATGAATTTGAAAAAAATTTATTTAAATTGATGAATAATGCAGTTTTTGGTAAGACTATGGAGAATGTTCGTAAACATTCCATAGTTAAATTAGTAGCAAAATGGTTGAGACGTTATGGCGCCGAAGCTCTCATATCAAACCCCAACTTTAAAGCGGTTAGCATTTTTAATGAAAACCTTGTAGCAATCGAATTAAATAAATCGGAAATTTTCTTTAATAAACCGATTTATGTTGGTATGTGTATTTTAGATTTAGCTAAAACAACCATATATGGTTTCCACTATAACTATATGAAACCTAAATTTGATGCCAATTGTACCATTTGTTATACAGATACAGATTCATTAATTTATGAAATAATTTATCCTGATATATATGAAATTATTAAAACAGATTGCTACACCCATTTTGATACTAGCGATTATCCTCCTAATAATCCATATAACATTCCACATGTTAATAAAAAAGTATTAGGTCTTATGAAGGATGAGAACAATGGGATAATCATGAGCTAATTTGCAGGTTTAAGATCAAAAATTTATGCTATTCGATTAGAAGGTGGAATTCAATCAAAAAAGTCTAAAGGTATAAAAAGAAATATAGTCACAAATAAGATAGAATTTGAGGATTATGTAACATGTTTAGATACTAATATTGAAAAAATTATATCACAAAATTTAATATCCTCGAAAAAACATAATGTTACTTCAATAAAACAACCAAAAGTTGCTCTATCTCCATATGATGATAAGCGATATTTAATAAAAACTAATATATTTAATAAAATGAAACATTATCGTGGGGTCATTATAAAATTGTTGATTGAAAATACTTTACACACAATGTAATTTAATTTTATTTACTTTAATTTAAATATGATATTTGAATAATTATTAAGAAAACCAGCTCTTGCTATTTCATTTTTAAAAATTTGTAGTTGTAAGTATTGAATATGTTAATAGTCTTAGTTCTAAGTTTGAAATGAAATAAATAAATAAATATGTATCTATATAAAATAAAATAAAAAATATGTAATAATTAAAAGTAAAAAATAAAAAACAATGTTTTATTATGAAATGATTCGAAAAATAAAAAATAAATTTCCCTTGTACCCATAGTACTATTATAGTAAAATTGTATGTTGCCAATAGCCACTGTTGCTACAATAGCCACTTACTTTAATTGATTTTGTATCAATATTAAATTAATTCATATTTAACTAGTTGCAAACTGAGAGATAATAACGGTAATACATTGAGTGAATCAAAAACTATAGTAAAGGAGTACCACAAGAATCAATTTTAATTTTACTACATAGCCCTCATAGCCCACAAACATTTATTACATAATACATATCCATTTATGATTGAAATTTTATATACCTATATAGAAAAAATTCATCATTATCTAAACATACATATAATATAATAAATACATAATTTGCCGATATTTTTCTAAGTTCCATAATCAATGTAGTATACATATAGGTTCACATTATATTATGTAGGTATATATACATTTTACCGACAGTAAAACATAAATTTCACATATTTTATCAAATAAAAGAAAAATGGAATTCCCTGACGTCATTTTCAATTTATTTTTTTATTTCACAACTCAATTCTTATTATTTTACTATTTTTTCATACAAAATAAATATTGTGTAGTAAACATACTACATTGATTATGAAACTTATAAAAAATATAAGCGAGTGGATGTATTTATTATTTGTGTAGATCTTATGAATTTTTTCTATATAATATACAAATTTCAATCATAAAGTAGATAATATGGGCTATGTAGCAAAGTTATTACATGAATTATGGAAAAATTTAGGCAAATGATGTATTTACTATATATGTGTAGATTATGAAGAATTTTAGCAACGACAAAACATAATTTTCTTATCAGTATCAGTATTTTTTTTTTTTTTTATTTTGAAAGTGATAACTAAGAGTAAGTATAATGAAGTTGATTTTAGGATTAGAAGGTTGAATGATTCAATGAAATTTGAGAAGAATTAGGTTTTTAAATTGGTTTTTGAATTTCGATAGAGTCGTAAACTTGGAGCTTGACTAGAAATGCTATAAGCATATATCAGTTGAAGTTGTTAATAAGTAAACCCGCCGAAGTTGTCGAAACCATGTATCAACGATTTTAGATGATTTTGAATAGACTATATTTTAGTTGTAAAGATATTATTGTTATGAAATTATCAAAAATATCCTATCCTATATTTAGAATTTTCTTTTGCTGTTTTAATTGTGTGTGTGTTATTGTTTCAACACAATATAAATTTTAGGTGAAGTGCTTATCTGTAAAAAGGATGATTTTGAAATAGAAAAATTCAAAAATTGCTGATTTAGTTTTTAAAAATAATAATTAGAGAAAAAACAAAAAATATTAAAATAATATGAATTGAATTGTGTAATAAAAAAATAAATTGAAAATAACGTCACATACGGTAAAATGTATATAATATAATGTGAACCTTACTATTGATTACTATTGATTGATTATGGAACTTGGAAAATATCGGCAAATGATATATTTATTATATTGTAGATCATGATGAATTTCTTCTATATAGGTATACAAAATGTCAATCATAAAATAGATAATGTGGGCTATGTAGTAAGTTTACTACGTGGTTCACATTATATCAAATATATTTTAACGTCAGCAAAACATAAATTTCACATATTTAATCAAACAAAAGAGAAAAAAAAAAAACGAAAAAAGGAAAATTAAGTTTTATCGTTAGTAAGATTTCAATATCAATAAAGTTTCAGAATCAATGTAGTAAGTTTACTACACAATATTTATTTTGTATGATGCAATACTTACTTTTATAAAATATCGAAAGATTTGCAAATGGGTTATTTCATAAGAAAAAGCTATTGATAAAAAATTTAATGTTGATAATGTGCTCAAAACAAAAAACCATAATTATTCATATCCAAAACATACTAACAAATAAATATTATTTCAAATTAATTTGTCCTCTTATCGCACCATTCCATATGTTAAAAACAAAAAATAACAACAACAGCATAATGTACTATTTTAACATTATTTATGTATGATATACACGTATATGAATTCATATCTTAATAATGTGAATTTTTTATATTTGAAATTTTTTGTCATGCACACACATGCACACAACCAATCAGTGCTAGTGGTAGTGTCGTTGTACCATACAACTTATATGTCCTTCTTTCTAATCAACTATCATAAGCTACGATGGCAACACTAGAAAACTCATTTTTTGTCTCCATATAAAGTTTGTATGAAAAAGTGTTCCAGAACTCTCAGCTACACTACTGACAAAAAAGCATGCGTTAATATTCAAAATAAAGACAACTTCTGTTTCAAGTGGTGTTTAGTATCAGCTTTACAAACTTGTATTCAAAATGCTGAACGAACATCTTCATATAAACTTAATAATATTTCTCTACCCATAGTCGAGCTAGAGTTTGGTGATGTACAACACCTTAATTTTAGCATTATGCAATTTCCAGCTAATTTGAACGAGTTAAATTTATTTGAAGAACTAAATAGTGAAATAAGTGTTAATTTGTTTGGACTGGAAGTTATTATTAAAAATAATGAGGTTGTAGGACCATTCTATTTAACAAAATCAGAAAATAAATACCATGTAAATTTATTGCTATTGGAAAAGGATGATAAATTTCATTTTGTTTATATTAAAAATTTATCAAGGTTAATAAGTAGTTCTGTAACAAAACATATACATGAAATTTATATTTGTAATATGTGTTTGCAACATTTTCATATATTACAACAGCGTGATTTACATAAAATTGAGTGCAATAAAGTCGTTACAAAACTTCCATCTATTGAGAAAAATACACTCTAGTTTAAAAATTATCAACAACAATTAGAAACACCTTTTGTTATTTACGCTGATGCTGAGAGTATTTTACAACCTATTGCAACATGCAGTTCTAATCCAATGATGTCTTCAACAACAAATATTCATCAACATGTTCCAGTAGCTTTCTCCTACTACGTTGAATGTTCTTTTGATGATAATCAAAGCTGTTACAAAGAGTTTGTTGGAGCTAACTGTGCTAAGGAATTTGTCATATCGTTAACAAAAACATGTAGCGAATTATATACAAATATATTTATGATGCCAAAGCCAATGAATCTATTAACACTTGATGAGCAGCTTCAACAATTAATTCAGGAAAATTGTCACATATGTGGTAAGCATTTAGCTTTTAATGATAGAATTAGAGACTATTGTCACTTTACTGGTAATTATAGAGGACCCACTCATTCTAAATGTAATTTATTATATAGGCGGTCAAATTTTTTTCCTATATTTTTTCACAATTTTTCCGGTTATGATTGCCATCTTTTATTTAAAGAACTCAACGAAGTGAATGGACATATTGGTGTCATTCCTCTGAATAAAGAACGTTATGTTTCATTATCTAAAAAAATTTCAATAGATAAAAATCATTCATTTTCTTTACGTTTTCTCGATAGCTTTAGATTTATGGCTTCTAGCCTTGATTCTTTATGTAAAAATTTAAATGAAAACGATTTGTTTCATATAAAAAAAGAATTCATTAATAATGAAAAAATTAAACTTATGACTCGAAAGGGATTTTTTTCCTATGAGTATTTATAATTTCACTGAACGACTTGACGAAAGAAGTTTACCTTCACAAGAAGCTTTTACCAATCATATGACAAACACATCATGTTCTGATGAAGACTACATTCATGCAATTAACGTATGGAATACGTTTGATTGTCAAAACTTATGGGACTATTTAAAATTTTACCTTAAAACAGATGTACTTATTTTGACTGATGTTTTTGAAAACTTTGGAAAAATATGTTACAAAATCTATTCTTTGGATCCTGCAAACTTTTATACTACCCCAGGTTTGTCATGGGCAGCTATGTTAAAATACACGGATATCAAATTACAATTATTAACTGATATTGATATGTATAATTTCTTTAAAAAAGGGATACGTGGTGGAATTAGTCAGTGCTCACTTAAACATTCAGTAGCAAATAATAAATTCATGGAAGAATTTTATAAAAGAAACGAACCTTCCAAATACATAGTATATGAAGACGCTAACAATTTATATGGATGGGCAATGATCCAATATTTACCACATAAAGATTTTCAGTGGGTTGTCGTTACTGAAAATATTGATGTGCTTTCAGTTGCCGATGATTCGGAAACTGGTTACGTTTTAGAAGTGGATTTAGATTACCCACAACATTTACATGATTTGACCAATGATTTTCCTTTTTGTGCTGAAAACAAAGTTCCACCAACAGGTAAAATTCCCAAACTCTTAGATGACTTAACAAACAAACACAAATACATAATCCATTATCGAAATTTAAAACAGTGTCTTCGAAACGGTTTAATTCTTAAGAAAATTTATAGAGTGCTAAAATTCACACAAAGCAATTGGTTAAAAATATATATTGATTTAAATAACTCACATAGGTCAGTTACTAAAAATGCTTTCGAAAAAGATTATTTTAAATTAATGAATAATGCCGTTTTCGGTAAAACCATGGAAAATGTAGATAAAAGAAAAAATGTTAAAATAGCTACCTCTTGGGAAAGTCAAGGAAGACATTTAGGTGCACGAGCATTAATAGCTCTAACCAAAAACCAAAACCAAATTATCCAAAAACCAAATTATCATAGCCACTCTAGATTGACTGAAAACTTGATAGCCGTTCAGCTTAATCATATAAATGTATATTATGATAAACCTATATATTTAGGATTTACAGTACTAGAACAATCTAAAATACTTATGTATGATTTTCATTATAATTACATTAAACCTAAATATGGCAGTAAAGTTTTTTTTAAATTACACAAAAACTGACAGTTTTGTTATATAGACAGATGATTTTTACGCTGAAATATACAGTGATATACCACAACGTTTCGATACATCCGATTATCCATCTGACAATTTATTTAATTTCCCTCTATTGAATAAAAAAGTTCTTGGTCTTTTTAAAGATGAATTTAATGGAAAAATTGTTTCCGAATTTATAGGATTAAAATCTAAAATGTATTTTCTTCAAACACATGAAAATAAAACTGTTAAAAAAGCAAAAGGAATAAAAAAATATATTGTCTATAGTTTAACGTTAGATAACTATAAAAATTGTTTGTTAAAAAATGAAGTTTGTTTAAGAGAAATGAAAATATTTAGATCACATTTACATACAATTTATACACAGAATTTAAATAAAGTTGCTTTAAGTTCATTAGATAATAAAAGATATGTAATCGCAGATAAAATAAACACATATGCTTGGGAGCATTATGCCATTTAGCAATAATTGTAAAAAAAAAAAATCAAGTTTTTGTTAGTTTAGTTTTAATAAAAAAAAAAATAATTTAAAGATGAATAAAAAGAAAAAAAATATATTATTTAAACCAGGAACAAACTTGTTTTTTATTATTACAAAAAAAAAAAAAAAATTGAATCTGAAGTGTGTTCAATAATTTTTAGCTTAGCGAAGTTTTTAAGCTGTTGAAAACTTTAAATAAAACCAGAGACAAATAAAAAACGTTTCTTAAATATAAAAATGTATAAATTGACTGTAAAAGTTTAGATAAAATTCAAATTTATCTGATTATTTATATTTTAATTTAACTATAAAACTTCTCAAAGTTCATAATATTTCATTATATTTCAACCGTTATAACTCATAACTTCTCATAAATAACTCAAAACTTTTATTATTTATTTTATAAATAATATATTTATTATAACAAAACATTTCATTTAAAATTATTTTGTATAAATTTCTTTATGTACCTATTCAAATCAAACTTTTTTTTTAAGTAAATATTAAAGTTTAAAGTTTAATAATAATGAATTTTGAAAACTTTTCATATCTTTACCTTACTAATTTTTTTGCTTAAGGTTAGGAGGACTTAAATTGTTATAATAGAATATAAATTTGACTTTTGCTAAATATGTTTAACCTTTGTTAATAATAATTTTGTATTTAAACCAAACTTTGAAATTTTTAAACCCAAACTTTAAAAACTTTTCACATTTTCAACCTAATTTAGAATATTCAGCACTATAGCTTAAGCCTTTTAAATTACAAATTAAAATATAACTGATGTAGTAACCACAAAGTTAAATTTAGAATAATTAATAAACTTTAATAATAATAAACTTTAAAAACTTTTAAACCAAACTTTGAAAACTTTTCATATCTTCATCCTACTAATTTTTTTTGCATAAGGTTAGGAGAACTCAAATTGTTATAATAGAATGTAAATTTGATTTTTGGTAAATATGTTTAAACTTTAATAATAATTTTGTATTTAAATCAAACTTTAAAAGTTTTTCATATCTTCATCCTACTAATTTTTTTTGCATAAGGTTAGGAGAACTCAAATTGTTATAATAGAATGTAAATTTGACGTTTGGTACATATGTTTAAACTTTAATAATAATTTTGTATTTAAACCAAACTTTGAAATTTTTAAACAAAACTTTAAAAACTTTTCATATTTTTATCCTAATTTAAAATATTCAGCACTACAGCTTAAGCTTTTTAAATTGCAAATTAAAACATAACTGATGTAGTAACCACAAAGTTAAATTTAGAATAGTTAATAAACTGTAATAATAATAAACTTTAAAAACTTTTAAACCAAACTTTGAAAACTTTTCATATCTTCATCCTACTAATTTTTTTGCATAAGGTTAGGAGAACTCAAATTGTTATAATAGAATGTAAATTTGATTTTTGGTAAATATGTTTAAACTTTAATAATAATTTTAAACAAACTTTAAAAACTTTTCATATTTTTATCCTAATTTAAAGTATTCAGCACTATAGCTTTTTAAATTTAAAATATCAAAGACACAATCCTTTTTACTAATTTTGCATACTTTTTGGACGAGTGTATGCAAATAATTTTTTTGCATACTTTAGGAGGACCAAAAGCTTTAAAAAAGCTCCTCCTGCACCAGAATCGGCATATCCATACCACTAACTTCGCATAGTTCTCCACAAGCTGAAAACTCTTCTAAGAATGAAACTTACGAAAATCCATTTAAAATACTAGATAATAATTCTACAGTTATGATGGTTAATTTAAATGTTGTGAACTTAACAGAAAAGCTAAATTTAACAAAATTTATATAATGATCCTACAGTTAAGATGGTTAATTTAAATGATGTGAACTTAACAGAAAAACTAAATTTAACAAAATGCAAAGAGCCAATAGAAAAACAATTCAAAAGCAAACCCCCACCAGACATATTGAATAATGTAAATAATTATAATCAAGTTACAAAAATACTGCAGTATGACTTTAAATTTCTACACAACAAACAATTAAAAATTCATATTGAAAATTAAAATGACTATCGCAAATTAACACAAGCTATTAATGTAGCAAAATATGAGTGGCATACCTACGAAAATAAGCATACTAGACTAATAAATGTAATAGATCTTAAAGGTAAAGGCTGCAATATAATTATATTATTAGCCATAGCAAATCATATAAAAGAAGAAGGTGAAACAATTAATGCTCCTTTACCTTTATTTATGTTTTCTTTAGATAATAAAGAGAATAATAAAAAGATATGAGATAAAAATATATTACACACATAGGTTATAATAGAAGTCTGCAAAAAAACCAAAAATATGCAATATCCTCAATGCAAAAAATGCCAAAGATTCGATAACACAGCTAAATTCTGCAACAGAGAGCCTATCTATGTTAAATGCGCTGGAAGGCACACGACTGAAGTATGCTCAAAGCCAAAAACCACACGGTCCAAATGCTCAAATTGTAACGAAGCCCATCCAGCGAACTATAGAGGCTGTCTTGTTGCTAACGAAATTCAGCGGAGGAAAAAAGACTAAATCAAAATGACAAAAGAGAACCATATAGTGTTAACTCACTAAAAATATCAAAAGATATATGATATGCAAATGTAGCTAGAAGTTCATAAAATAATAATATTATTAAGAATAACTATATGCAAACAAATAAATAAATACACCAAAACGCCATCAAACGCCAAAAACAATTGCCACACCAAATCGAAGTCAAATTCCAACATAAAAAGTCAAGCACAATCGTAATTGAAGTGTAAAAAGGTACAACGAAAATATGATGCATGAAGCTATAGAGAGAACGGGTATTGAAAGAATGGGTATTGAAAGAATGGGTTTGGGTATTGTGGATAGAATCAAGGTTAGATAATCTTGAAAAAAGAAATATAAACAACCATAAAAATACTCCACGCAGAACCTATACGTCGATAAAATAAAGGTTATAAACAAAATTAAAATAGTAACGTGGACTGCCACTGGCAGCCTAAATAAAAAATTAGAACTAGAAAGTTTTTTAAAGTACAAAAATATTGATATATGCCTCGTCTCAGAAACACACAATAGCAAAAATTTACAAATTAAAAATTATAAAATATATATTGCATCTCATCCAACTAATCCAAGCAAAGATGGCAGTGCAATAATTATTAATGATAATATTAATTCCTATGTCCACCCAATTACACTATAAAGAAACAGTTGTACAAAGATATGTTTTCATATGTAGGCGAACGATTTATTGTTGGAGGCGATTTTAATGCTATACATGTTGATTGGGGCTCAAGATTAACTCTGACACGAGAAAAAGAACTAAGAGCGCAATAAAAGAATCAGGTTATCAAAGTCATTCTACTAGTAAACCTATATATTGATCTACAGATAGGAATAAATTTCCCGATCTGATTGACTTCTTTATAACAAATAAAGTATATACACTCTATTACTATTGATGAAAGTTTGGATTTGAATTCAGATCATTCTGCAGTTATATTAATATTGCATGAATCAGTAGCTCTGAAATCTCTTAAACCTTCGCTAACTAATGCTACAACAAATTGGGCCAGTTTCAAAATATATTTTCATGAAAACTTCAATTTGAATTCCGTTATTAGCTCCAAGGAAGAATTAGAAATAGCTGCTGAAGATCTTATGAAAATTATTCAAAATGCGGGTGGTGTTACACTATGCAAAATACTACAAGAAAAAAATATTATTTTAAAAATAAATAAAAAGTAAATATTTAGAAAACATCTCAAATGCGAAAGATACCAATTATTCCTTGTGGAAGGCAACAAGCAAAGATAAAAGACGAGTAATGTATTCTGCTGCATTTAGAAAAAATGATGTCTCCTGAACACAAAGTGATAAAGAAAAGACTGAAACGTTTGCTGAGCATCTTTTTGAAGCTTCCAATCCAAACGATATAGAGTCATATGTTAATATTGAATTAATAGAAAATTCCTACGTAGATTTGCATATAAATAGTGTCAGCCGTAAAGAATTAATTGAAACAATCAAAAGTATTAATTCAAAAAAGGCTGCCGGGTTTGATCTGATAACAGCAGAGGTTCTAAAACACTTACCAAAGAAAGCATTATTATTAACAAAAATTTTAAATGTCGCCTTAAAAATGAATTATGTTCCTAGCGTGTGGAAAGTAGTCGAAGTCATTATGATACAGAAACCAGGTAAACCACCAAACGAATTATATCAAAGGTATTCGAAAAAATACTATTGAATAGGCTTCTACCTATAATAGAGGAACAACAGACCATACCAAATCATCAGTTTGGATTTAGGCAAAATCATTCAACGATCGAACAAGCTCATAGAATCACAAACAATATTGGAAAATCACTAGAAGAGAAAAGCATCTGCTCTGCGGTATTCCTGGATGTTGCACAAGCTTTTGATAAGGTGTGGCATGAAGGCCTTATCTATCACAGAATATTCATAGTAAAACAAGGTGAAGAATATTCTAAAATCAAAAAAGTAAATGCTGGGGTAACCCAGGGAAGCATACTATATTGTATGTTCTCTACCCAAGTGATATTCCTCAAACTGATGAAGTCACTCTGGCCACATTTGCATATTATATGGCCATTATGGCAAAAGAGAAAAACGTTGAAGAAGTTACAAAAAGTTACAAAGAGCAAATAATAAAATATCGATTTGGTGCAAAAGATGGAAAATGAAACTTAATGGAGCAAAATCTATTCAAGTTTATTTTACAAATAGAAAACTAAATGTTGCCCCGTCAGTTACAATAAATCTAATTGTAATACCCTCGGAAAATAGTGCAAAATACCTGGGTATAACACTAGATGCAAAACTCAGATGGAAAGAACATGTGAAGAAAAAAAAGCAAGAATTAGAAATAAAATACAAGCAACAGTATTGGCTATTTGGGCAGATTTCTTCGCTATCGACTTACAATAAAGTTTTATTTTCATTTTGGTATTATAAATACCAAAAAAGGTATGTACATATTATATCATTACAATTTTTTTTTTCTTTTTTTTACAAATGATATTATAGACAAAAAAAGAAAACAAAAACATGAAAATTGATTACAGGGCGCTTAACTTAAAAAAAAAAAATTTAAAAATTAAATTATATAACAATTTTTACTTTTTTTCTTTTTTAACATTGACATTAAATATAAAACAATACTTAAATTCGTAACAAAACTTTAATTTTCACAATATGATATAATGCTTTAATAACGTTAATCCAAAAATTGATTACTTAAAAAAAACGCACATTATTTATTTATTCTCTCGTAATATGTACATTTACATTTATTTACATTTTTAGTTTTTATGAGATTTAGCTCACATAAACACAAACATAAATTTTAGATTATTACAAATTACAGCTTTATTTACAACTATATACAATTTCAAGGAAAACGAGATCAAAACCTTATATAATTATTCATTTTTAATAAAACTTAAGCTAGTCCCTAATCCTACTTAAAACTATCTAACCTATCCTTAAAATAACCTTAGCTTATTGCCTATATAAATTTTTAATAAGAGTATTTTCACAGTTTATAGCAGATTCTTTAAATTTATTAACAATTTTAAAAAGGGTTTTTTTGATAGTAAGTAATTTTGCTTTATCATGTAATTTATTTGCAGAAAAATAAAAAGGCAAATTCAACATCATTTTTAAAATTTGATTTTGGGAAACTTGTAGATTATTGATTTGCACATTTGCGCTGTCAATCCACACTGGAGCTCCATAACATAATATTCGCTGAAAGATTACTTGTTTAATGTTATGTTTAATGTTGAGTTACAATTAATAAATGGATACATTTATGGATTCTTTGAAAGTTAGTTTGTCATTCATTGTGACTCCCAGATACTTAGCTTCAGTATACCAGTTTATTTTTTGGGAGTTTAAAACTAATTTATTTTTCGGTTTGTAACAGCTTTTTCTTTTGCGGGTGAAATATATGGCTTTTGTTTTATCTGCATGAATGAAAGTTTTCCATTCCATTCCAGAAATATTTTGTTAAGTAGACAAGTGAGGATTGAAGCTTGTATTCAACAATTTCACTATAGACGCCGTTAGTGTAAATTCAAGTATCATCTGCGAATACCGATATTTCAGACCTTTCGGAACAAGGAGTGTCATGGATATAAATGTTGTAAAGTATGGGCCCTACAAAAGAACCTTGTGGCACAGCAGATGGGAGAAGTTTGCTTCTATACTAACACAAACATTTTTATTTGATAAAAAACTTTGCAGTATTTTAACCAAATATAGTGGTAATTTTAGTTTCATAAGTTTATGCACTAACCCATTGTGCCAAACTGAATTTACGTCAAGAATTACCATTCCCCACGGACTGACTTTTCGATATGTTGCTCTTTCTATAATTTGTGAGCTGTAACAATGGATGGATGGTGTTGTGCCAAATCTGAAGCCAAGCGTTTATTTGGTAGTATTTTTTTATCATTTATAAAACCAAGTACTTTATTTTTAATTAGTTTTTCAAATAGATTTGAAAAGTTTGATAACAGACTAATTGGTCTATAACTGTTAATTGAATCAGCTGGTTGTTGCGGTTTAGGGATTGCAATTACTTTTGCTATTTTCCATGATGATGCGAAATATCCTAGTTTAAGAGATGCGTTCATAATATTTTTAATGTATGCTATGCAAGAATCAGAAAAGTTTTTAATGGATTTATTTTAAATGCCATCTATTCCAGTAGATTTTCTAATTTTTAATTCTGTTTGGCTCATCAGTAGAGATTTCATACTTTTTATGAAAAACGTTTTGGATTTCTGAAAGTTGTTCCATGGATTTTTGAACAATGGTTTCTATTTCACTGCCACTAGAGTTATTATTATCGTGCTTATTGAAAAAGTGGTTCGCTAAAACATTTGCTTTATCATGGTTAGTTGTATTGCAATTTACTTTAACAGGTGTAATTCAATTGTTTTTGTTTTTAATAATTTTAGCAATTTTCCAGAAAGTTTTTCAGGACTAGCTCCAGCTTTACGTCTTTTTCATTTCCTCTTTAGGATCCAGTCGGTTTCCCTTGAAAGCTCTTCCTCGTCAGTTTCATAGATAGTTATTTCCGATGGTCTTTCTTTTTCATCCATATGAGTCATTTTTTCTTCTAGAGCTTTGATATGTTGCTGTAATATACCTACCGTTTCTTCCAGTTGTTTTCTAGCTTGTAGTTCTTTCTGCCATTCATGATAAAAACTTTGCTCAGTTTGCGAATCTATTAGTCTGTTCGCATTAACATTTTCAAAGTTAATCATCGTAATAAGTGTTTTTGTTTCAACAGATTTTACTGGTGTTCTATATGTTTTACTTCCTTCTTTTGATGCTTTACTTCTTGTTGTTGTTTCTGGAGGTGTTCTTTTGCGTACGATTATTTCTCCCAAAATTAAAACTATTAGGCAAAAAATCCTCCCACCCAGAATCCATGGGACCTACCTTCGAAGAGAGTGGATTTTTCAGATAAACCGGTTTGCCACCTGAGGTATTCAATCCTTGAATTTTGTTCATTGCATTTTGGTTCCAATGTTCCCATTTATACCTTGGGTTAGGTACTTTCACTGCCGCCCCTCTGAGATCAGACACAGATCAGAAGCCGCCCATTCTGGGTCAGACGCTACTGGATTTGAATGATATTTTAGTTGACTCTTACCACAAGCATACCTTGCGGGTATTTCTATCCTCTACCCGCCGGGGAAGGTAAATCACGGATATCTCGAAAAAAAAAAAATATCAAAATAAATTAATGGTTAGTCTTTGGCTAGTTTTAATGAGTAAAAAAGGATGGGGTATTTTAACCAGTGTGTCAAGTTCGTTATCTGCCCAGAATTACTCGCTCCGCGCAATGAGTGTTTTCTGGAGAAATCTGTTAATGATTTTCCCCGTCCAAAGAGGAAAAAAAATATTTATTATAAAATAAAACAAAAAAAAAGTTATTTTAAAACTTTATGAAAATTATTTAATTAACTATTTCCTTATTAAACAACTTTATGAACCAACTAACTTTTAATTTTTTATAAATTTTTATAATTACTAAACTAAAAAACTAAAAGTAAGCATTTTTTATTAAATTAAGTTGCTAATGCAAAATTATTCCTAGAACTTGATGAGAACAAGTTGTTTTAACTTAAAGCTAAAATAATCTAGACTCTAGAGTCACATTTTAACACATTTTGTGAAATTGTCCAATAATATAAATTTTTAATTTTTTAATTTTTAAAAAATGCTTAAGTTGTGCTTTGTAAATTAAACATCTAGTTCTACTCCAATTCCTTTTAGCAAAGTTCCTATGTTTGATTAATTCTAATATGTATACGGGTAATTTATTAAAATTACTGGAGATCTTTTTCTGTGGTACTGCAATATCAATGGCTTCTTTTATGCTAGTTACTAAAAATGACGTCATATTATCTATCTCATAAATATGGACAATTGATTCCAGATTGTTAGTAGTACTAAATTTATCGTTTAAATAATTTTGAAAAATAAGATCAACTGATCTGTGAACTGACTTTCTTTATTTTACTATTTATTAAAAATGAAATTTCAAAAATTTGCTAATTCTTATTTTCTAAAATTACAACATATTGCAAAATAAAAGATAAAAATGCTTATTTTCAGATTTTCGAATTAATACTTAAAATTAATAAAAAAATTAATATTCGAACCAAATGTTAAAGTATTGTTAACAATAACAAAAAAAAATACATAAACGATTTCAAGTAGGTCAATTATGGTCAACGTCTTTAAATATTAAAAGAAATTAATAGAACGGAAAAAAATTTAGAAAATGTGTGAGAATTACGTAAAAAGAAATTATTACTAAAAATAAAATAATTTAACATTAGAACGCTGATAAGGTAATTATTTGAGTTGATAATTAATGTAATGAGCAATGGGGTAATCATGTAGAGTAGTGTTTGTATTTAGAGTAGAAGGTGATATAACTCCTCCCCTCTTAAGATTCGACTCCTGGTGAATATTTTTTTAGCTCAGCGTTTATATTAGGAATTTTTGTTTGTTTAAACTGCCTACATAAGAAAATTTCAATAGATAGCACAATAAAAATAAGAATACCTATTGTGGAATTTGAAATAAGATCTGTATACCATTTCCAGTTATTATAAAATTTTATTTCTTGAATATGTTTAGTATTATTAATATGACTGAAATACAAATCTTCTAGATGAATCTCATTAATAATTTTTTCAACACTTTTTTTCTCAAAATTTTCATATCGAAAAGAACCAATTGAAATTTTGCAATTATTAAATTTGATAAGATTATTACCTCTAATGGGAATCACTTCAAGATCCGGTCCACAGTTGTTAAATAACAAAGTTTCGTTTAGATTATTTGTAGTTACAATCGTATCTGATATTCTCTTTATTTCAGTTGCAATATTTCTATGATATTTACATTGCATTTGGTCCGTATTTAATAAATTTGAAATACTATTATCTTGGGATGATATTAAATCTTTTTAATTACATTTTTGTTTTCTACAATTTTAAAAACATTTTTCTTAAATGTTATGATTTCACATGATATGATTATTATAATTTCATTTCATTTATGATTTTCATTTGATTTTTTGATATTAGTCTTAAGTTCTAAAAAATTATCTTTATTCGGTATTTTTTCTACAATGGTTTTAAAACAATTTTTTCATTAGTGAATATTGGTAAAGATAAAACAAAAGCAATTACATTTTTCTTAGATAATACTCAATTTTTTATGTATGGTAACATATTGTAACATTAAAATCTTTTATTTCTTCTTGTGTTATAATATTTATACCCGTACGATAGGATCGGGTATAATAAAATTACTCCTCCGTTTGTAACACCTCGAAATAAGCGAGCTAGATATACCTTCAAAGGTATGGATCGGATCAGAAAAAAATTCTAAGACTTTTGAGCCATGTCCGTCCGTCCGTCAGCACGCTAACTCAAAAACTAAGAAAGCTAGAATCTTGAAATTTACACAAAATATTTTGGGAGTATTTTGTAGGTTCCCTATTTTTTTTGGTTGAGTTTGGACCAAATCTTAGGGTAGCTCTCGAACACCTACCTTTTAGACCCCCCATTTTTTTTGCAATAGAGCTATGAAATTTTAACAGCTGATAGATCTCACAAAAATATTAATTTTATTTTTAATAACTTTTTTTTGTAGCCCCACCCGTTACGGAGCTACAGCTCCCCAAAGGTTCAAAAAAGCTCTATATTTAAATTGTTATAGCACAAGTTGTATAAGATATATCTTCATTTTGAAAACGCCAAACGATTACTACTTTTATTAGCTTTAAAAGTATATATACAATAAATATATATTTGTGGCATACGGTGTCTTAATTTACCGTTATGCGAAACTAAAATTTTGCAAAATCCTTTAATCCTTCTATCTTCTAAACAGTTTAAGTTGGAAACTTGAAATTTTGACAGAAGTTAGATCTTTAAAAATAAGTATGAGTCATTTCAGAAATTTTTTTTGTATCACCCCTCGTTTAGGAGCTGTAAGGAGTCAAAAACTGAAAATTTCATATTTTTAAACATTTGTAACTTGAACACCTGTTAGAATTTTTTTGAAGTAATACACAAAAATTAAAGCTTCAACATTATACTCTTATTTCTGTTAACAACTTTATTTAATAATATAGGATTACTTTATAATTGACGAAAGTGTTACTTGATTTTTTCAAATTTTCTAACAAATTTTTTCCATTTTGTTTTACTCGATAATTTGAAATTGTTGAGGATATATGGCGTAGTATAAAAAAATGTAAATAAATAAACAACATAACGGTTGCTTGAAGAATTTTTATTATTATTTATATGATATTGATATATATACATACTTATATAATATCATGTTTATTTACATATCGTATATGTCACTAGTGAATGAATGATAAGAGTATAGATGTATATTATATAGCGCCGTATTTACATACATATATGTATTTTATTGTACTTATAAGAAATTATTCTGCCAATGGAATATTTAAATATAATATAATATAATATTTAAAATTATATTTACTATTTTGTACTAAGTAAATTTAATATACATTTACCGCTTAGTATTAAATGGTACTATAGAATATTTGAAAAAGTTTTGGATTGATAATCGTTATATAAAAGGTTAAAATCTGCTTTTGAAGAATGTATAAACATATAGTTTGTATATATCTACAACCCATAGTTCTAGAAATTATAAAATTCACCCAAATTATTTTAAAATACTAAAATATTAAAAAAATAATATTGTGAGCAGAGTGACAGGCTGTTAACATACTAACGGTTCGTACGGGTATCTAAGAGTTGACAAAGGCAACTGTATTCTTCCTCGTTTTAGATAAAATTTCTAATCTAAAAGAAAGGATAACTTCCTTTATATCAGATATTTGTTTAATTAGTAAATTAATATTTTCATTTATATACATTTTAATTATAAAAAATTTTAATTCTTCACCTATTTTATTGACACTATTTTTAAGTTTATTAATTTCATTATTTATCAGATTTTGAACTAAATTAACATGATTTGTTATATTTTGAACTTGGTCTGAAATTTGTTTATTAATATTACTTGTACATTTAAATTGTCAATTATTTGTCCGTTATTTTTTTCTATGATGTTAAAATGTTCTTTAATTTATTTTCTATCAATATTGTCCATTGTTCTAGCCAAAAATCGTAATCCATTTCCAGCCACATTTATTAATAATGTGGTGATGAATTATGCTATTGAAATCCTCTTTTAATTGTTTTAAATTATGAAGTAGAGTACTAGGAATATCAGTTTTTTTATGCCATTCAATTATAATAGTTTCGATTTTTCTAATACTCTGCTAACAGTGAATAAGGTTAATTATGTGCATTATTCCTTTATAACCAAAAATTATTTTTGTTTCGCAATCTTGCAAAATAATAACCATAAAATTTCACCTGTAAATTAGGCACCTGTACAGATTTTACTTCGGTAAGATATAAAAATTAAAGCTACAGTAATAAGCTCTACGCTCATGTCTACACCATACACAATTAGAAATTTTATGAACATATTACGAACATAAGAGAAAGCTTGGCAGAATGACAAATGAATAAATAAATATATAAACCGACACTGACGAGTTAATATAAAAGCATATAATGAACGCATATAAATAATAATACTAATCTAACTAAACTCTGAATTACTTTTGAATTAAAAAAAGTAATTCATTGAATTATTTTTGAATTAAAAAAAGTACTTCATTGAATTATTTTTGAATTAAAAAAAGTAATTCATTGAATTATTTGAATTACTTTTTAATTAAAAAAAGTAATTCATTGAATTACTTGAATTATTTTTAAATTATTTTTTTAATTCAAAAATACTTCAAAATAATACAAAATAATTCAAATAATTTGAATTATATTTGATAATTCATTATATGTAATGCATTATTTTTTAATATAATGCATTATTTTAATTAATTAGTTTTAAAATATAATTAAAAATAATTATTTTAATGCAATATAAGAAAAAATAATGCATTATTTCAATGAATTAGTTTGGAAAAATAATTCAAAATAATTATTTTAATGCAATATAAGAACAATTAATGCATTATTTTAATGAATTAGTTTGCAAAAATAATTCAAAATAATTATTTTAATTCATTATAAGAAAAAATATTGTATTATATCTAATTAATAATTACGAAAAATAATGCATTATGAAAATAATGCATTAGTTCCCATCTCTGCTGGTCAGTTATAATTTTTTCTGGTTTTCCAAAATAGGCGACGTATTGCATGAAACCGGTTTTAAGGTCAATCCAATTTCTTGAGCTTATAGGTATAATTTGAACGTGTTTCGTGAATTTATCAATTATTGTTAAGTATGGTTTACCTTTATTTTTAAACCATATGTCCATATGTACTATTTGTAGTGGTTTATTTTGCCACGTTACAAATGTGACAATTGTTGATTACTTTTTGTATTTCAAGTTTAAATTTTGGATAATAGAATTTCTCTTTTAAATTAAGATAAACATCGCTAATACCTTTATGATTTGTCTTATAGTGTTGTTGTAAAATTATTTCCTGTAATTTATTTCGATCCTCTATATCTTGGAGAAGTATTGAACACTTATTAAGCTTTATTAATTTGTTTTTGCAGAAATGTTTAAGGTAAGTATTTTGGAAAATATTATAAATGTTAATGTCGTCAATCATCACACCGATAATACCTTTGCATGGTAGCTATGTGACCTTTAATAACATCTATGAAAAAATCTTCGTTAAATATTGTATTGGTAAAAGTTTTTCGAGTTCTACCATAAATTTTAATTTGTTTTAAGCTATTAGAAATTCCTTGTTTAACAACTATTTGTGTTTTACAAAAGTTAAGAGCTAATTCGGATATTGGAATATAATCCGTATTATCCCCGTTAGCTGAGTGCATAGTTGCACCAATTGAAGATATTTCATCTATTTCATTAGTATTAATTTCCGTGCGTGATAATGCATCAGCAACATAATTTTCTTTACCGCTTAAGTACTTTACATTAAAATTGAACTCTTCTAATTTAATCTTCCACCTCTGTAATTTACTGTTGGGTTCTCTCAGATTTTGGAGCCATTACAGAGGTTTATGATCAGTTTGAATTAGAAATTTTAGTTAGTACTGAAGGCAGTTTTCTTAACATCCTCTTTATCGACTTTAATTTGGTGAAATCCCTTGGCTAAATCAAGGGTGGTGAAGTACATCCTAGTGGTAAAGCACGACCTAGTTTACCTAGTATATCGTCTATGTTGGGTATAGGAAACTTGTCATCTACAGTGACATTATTGAGTTTCCTATAGTCAATGACCAAACGCCATTTTTGTTCCCCAGATGCATTCATCTGTTTAGGGACAACCCATAAAGGTACTGAATATGGCGAGTCACCATGTTTGATTAAACCCAGTTCTAACATCTTCAGGGTATCGGTAAATTTTAGTATAAATGGGTATTTCATTTACCGTATTTATTTTATGTTTGAATTAATGGGTGAATGTCAATTCAATACCTTCTTGATAGAAGGCTTTACCGAAATTTCTTATAATTTTCAAAAGTTCGCTTTTTGTTTGGTGATTGATATTATTATATTATTTTCATCTTGAAATATTTCATTATTAAAAATAATTAATTCTTTAATAGATACAGGAATATGATATTCATTCTATTCATTTTCGTTGAATTAAAGTTGAATTTAATTCTCTGTATTTAATTTCAATATTTTATTTCGAAAATCAATTAGTGGTTCGAGAGGTGTAAGTATGTTATTCCCAATTAAACCGTCAAATTTATCATGAAAATAAATTTGAAAAAATTCTATCTTTTTATCTGAATCAAATTCGAGAAAACTGTCAATAATAATTTTTTTATCACAAGTAACAATGTTACTTAATGTCTTAATACTAATGGGATTAATTGTTGTTTTAAAAATAGGATTACAAGTTCCTGGGTTAATTATGCTCATGGAAGCCCTAGTGTCTATCATAAATATTAAAGGTTTGGTTTTAGACTGAATTTTTATATAGGGTAAGTTTCTCGAATTTACGATCCCGAGGCAGATATTTGAAAATTTTCTGTTTCAAGGGGATCTCTTGGATTTTTAATTGTATAAAAATTACACACATTTAAATTGTTCGCACTTTGTATTTCCAAATTGTTCACTCTCTGAACGGTGGACGAGTCCATATCCGTAGATTGGGGTTGCGAATTGTGATTTATATTTGGGTTATTTCTAAAATTAATATTATGTTTAAAATTATTATTATGATCTAAATTGCGGTTGGGAATACTATAAAAGTTATGATGAGTTGGGAAACTATTCCGACGATTATAATTTGAACTATTGCTAAAATTATTATTTTGATTAAAGTTTCTATAATTATAATTATTGTTGTTTTTTTAAATTATAATTTCTATTAATGTTAATAGTGCTACTATTACGATTTCTATTATGGTTATTCTTATGGTAATTTCTACTTCTATTATAATTACTACAAAAAGGGTTATAATCGGTGCAATTACCTTCGGGGAGGATATCAATTGAATATTCTAATGTTGTTGGATTACGGCTAAAAATTACAGAGTGCATCGACTCCGGTAATTTTTCTTTGAATACTCGTAATCCTGTATGGATATTGGCTTGAATAATGGCATCAGCATTGTGTGCATCTTTAACTTTGTTATTTAATCTTCTTAGCACATTTTTTATTTGATCGTAAAGATCACGACTTGTAGAGATGAATTTTAAACTTTTAAACTCTTTAAAAAGTTGTAAAAGAGTTTTCTTTTCACCAAAATTATCCAATAAATTTTTTTTCATTTCAGACGAAGTCATTACATGATTATTAATTTCAATATTTTGTCTACCCTTTCCATTTAACTTAGATTTAATCTTATTAACTAAAATATTTTGGCTACCTTGGTCATAACTTAACACAAAGTGGCTTTATATTTTAAACTAATTCGATAAAAGTATAGACTTACCATTAAATTCAGGAAAATCAGCTATATAAGTCAATGCGTTGGTTGAACTTGAGGAGCTTGATTGTTGATGTTGTTTGTTGCTGGTGTTGGGCTATTCTTGTTGTTTGCCATTTTGATAATGAAACTTTTAATTGATTTAATTGAATTTAATGAAACTTCACTTGATGTCTTTATTTATTGTTGATTTTAATTTTGTTTTCCCTTTTTTTTCAAAAAGATTTTATTTTAATTTTTGTTATTTTGTGAAATTGTGAAATTGTGAAATTAATTAATTTTCACTTTTTTTTTTTAATTTTTTTTTTTTTAATTTTTATTAAATTAAAATGTTTATATAACAAATTGTTAATATTTTTTTTTTATTTTTATTTTGTTTTTTCCAATAAAATTTCGAGAACATTTTTTGTTAAATTGTTTAAAAAAATTTTTTTTTTATTACACTCTTTATACCCGTACGATAGGATCGGGTATAATAAAATTACTCCTCCGTTTGTAACACCTCGAAATAAGCGAGCTAGATATACCTTCAAAGGTATGGATCGGATCAGAAAAAAATTCTAAGACTTTTGAGCCATGTCCGTCCGTCCGTCAGCACGCTAACTCAAAAACTAAGAAAGCTAGAATCTTGAAATTTACACAAAATATTCTGGGAGTAATTTGTAGGTTCCCTATTTTTTTTGGTTGAGTTTGGACCAAGCCTTAGGGTAGCTCTCGAACACCTAACTTTTGGATCCCCACATTTTTTTTGCAATAGAGCTATGAAATTTTAACTACTGATAGATCTCACAAAAATATTAATTTTATTTTTAATAACTTTTTTTTGTAGCCCCACCCGTTACGGAGCTACAGCTCCCCAAAGGTTCAAAAAAGCTCTATATTTAAATTATTATAGCACAAGTTATATAAGGTATATCTTCATTTTGAAAACGCCAAACGATTACAACTTTTATTAGCTTTAAAAGTGTATATACAATAAATATATATTTGTGGCATACGGTGTCTTAATTTACCGTTATGTGAAACTCAAATTTTGCAAAATCCTTCAACCCTTCTATCTTCTAAACGGTTTAAGCTGAAAACTTGAAATTTTGACAGATGTTAGATCTTTGAAAATAAGTATGAGTCATTTCAGAAACCTTTTTTGTATCACCCCCCGTTTAGGAGCTGTAAGGGATCAAAAACTGAAAATTTCCTATTTTTAAACACCTGTAACTTGAACACCTGTTAAAATTTTTTTAAAGTAATACATAAAAATTAAAGCTTCAACATTATATTCTTATTTCTGTTAATAACTTTTTTTAATAATATAGGGTTACTTTATAATTGACGAAAGTGTTACTTAATTTTTTCAAATTTTCTAAAAAATTTCTTCAACAAATTTTTTGCATTTGTTTTACTCGATAATTTGAAATTGTTGAGGATATAATGCGTAGTACAAAAAAATGTAAATAAATAAACAACATAACGGTTGCTTGAAGAATTTTTATTTATATGATATTGATATATATACATACTTATATAATATCATGTTTATTTAGATATCGTATATGTCACTAGTGAATGAATGATAAGAGTATAGATGTATATTATATAGCGCCGTATTTACATACATATATGTATTTTATTGTACTTATAAGAAATTATTCTGTCAATGGAATATTTAAATATAATATAATATAATATTTAAAATTATATTTATTATTTTGTACTAAGTAAATTTAATGTACATTTACCGCTTAGTATTAAATGGTACTATAGAATATTTGAAAAAGTTTTGGATTGATAATCGTTATGTGGAAGGTTAGAATCTGCTTTTGAAGAATGTACATATAAACATATAGTTTGAATATATGTACAACCCATAGTTCTAGAAATTATAAAATTCACCCAAATTATTTTAAAATACTAAAATATTAAAAAAATAATATTGTAAACAGAGTGACAGGCTGTGAACTTACTAACGGTTCGTACGGGTATCTAAGAGTTGACAAAGGCAACTGTATTCTTCCTCGTTTTATTTAAATCCTATCGACTGCGTCAGAAACGAACAAGAGCGTTATCATTAACACAAAATATAAACAATTAAGTAAGTTTTTAGTAGATCAACTGATCTGTTTATTGATTACAAGTGAACTGACTTTCTTTATTTTACAATTTATTAAAAATGAAATTTCAAATACAAAATTTATTAATTCTTCCTTTCTAAAATTAGTACAAAATACAACATATTACAAAATAAAAGATAAAAATGCTTATTTTTAGATTTTGCAAGTAATACTTAAAATTAATAAAAACGAGAAAGAATACAGTTGCCTTTGTCAACTCTTACCAGTTGCCCTGTCACTTACTGCTTACAATATTATTTTTTTAACATTTTAGTATTTTAAAATAATTTGGGTGAATTTTATAATTTCTAGAACTATAGGTTGTACATATATTCAAACTATATGTTTATATACTCTTCAAAAGCAGATGCTAACCTTCCACATAACGATTATCAATCCGTTATCAATATTAATGCGCACATAGTATATTTATATTTTATACAATAAAATATTTTATTACACATTTTTTTTTAAATAGAGCTATGAAATTTTAATTGCTGATAGCTCTCACAAACATATTAATTTTATTTTTAATAACTTTTTTGTGTAGCCCCACCTGTTACGGAGCAACAGCTCCCCAAAAGTTTAAAAACGCTCTATATATAAATTGTTATAGCACAAGTTGTATAAGGTATATCTTCATTTTGAAAACGATAAGCGATTACTGCTTTTATTAGCTTTAAAAGTATATATACAATAAATATATAGTTGTGGCATACGGTGTCTTAATTTACCGTTATGCGAAACTAAAATTTTGCAAAATCCTTTAACCCTTCTATCTTCTAAACGGTTTAAGTTGGAAACTTGAAATTTTGACAGAAGTTAGATCTTTGAAAATAAGTATGAGTCATTTCAGAATTTTTTTTTGTATCACCCCCCTTTAGGAGCTGTAAGGGGTCAAAAACTGAAAATTTTCTATTTTTAAACACCTGTAACTTGAACACCTGTTAAAATTTTTTTGAAGTAATACACAAAAATTAAAGCTTCAATATTATACTCTTATTTCTGTTAACAACTTGTTTTAATAATATAGGGTTACTTTATAATTGACGAAAGTGTTACTTGACTTTTTCAAATTTTCCAACAAATTTCTTTAACGAGTTTTTTGCATTTTGTTTTATTCGATAATTTGAAATTGTTGAGGATATAATGCGTAGTACAAAAAAATGTAAATAAATAAACAATATAACGGTTGCTTGAAGAATTTTTATTTATATGATATTGATATACATACATACTTATATAATATCATGTTTATTTACATATCGCATATGTCACTGATGAACGAATGATAAGAATATAGATGTATATTATATAGCGCCGTATTTACATACATACATATATGTATTTTATTGTACTTATAAGAAATTATTCTATGAATGGAAATATTTTTAAAGAAATATTGCAATGTATGGCGAAGAATGTATAAACATATAGTTTGAATATATATATGCACAACCCATAGTTCTAGAAATTATAAAATTCACCCAAATTATTTTGAAATACTAAAAAATTTAAAAAATAATATTATAAGCAGAGTGACAGGCTATGAACACACTAACGGGTCGTACGGGTATCTAAGAGTTGACAAAGGCAACTGTATTCTTCCTCGTTTTAATAACATGGATCAATCATGACGAAAAGTCGTTTTGGATTCCCAATTCATTAGTAAGTGAAACTGATTCGCAATTTATTGACGGTTTAAATACCAACAATTTACAACAATTTTTCCACTAATTGGTTTTCAATTCTCTCTCAAGTAATGACCCATTAGTCATTTCGAAGTTTTTCAGCACTATATATAGCAATGACATAAATATAAATGAATATATCGTTTACAGCTACCCACCCGTAAGTAAATTCGGCAATAATACCATTCCGCGTCCTGATTGTGTACCGGAAATAATTCCGAGTTAGGGTTCTCACTATTCCTTTAACTTTGTTTGGTTAGTTAAAAATGGTTTGTCCGACCACTATTTGGTTAAAACAAGTTCACAGGTAGTGAAGAAAATCTTGAAAATCAGAAAAATCAGGCATATCTTTACTATGGTTCTTAAAAATACCTATTCATGTATTTCAAAACCCCTAGGCAACCTTTTCTATCTTTTCTTTACGTCGGGTATTCATCCTATCCAATGGTAGTTTGCGCATGTTTTCCCAATTTCAAAAAAATTAATAAAAGCTATCCCTCTAACTATCGTCCTATTGTTATAACTTTGGTTCTTTCCAAAATAATGGAGAAAATAGTAAACCAGAAGATTTTGAAATATCTGGATCGTAGAGGTTTGCTTCATGATGGACAATACGGGTTCAGAATCCGCCGTTCAACCGGTGATCTCATAATTTATCTTTGCGAAAACTTGAATGTCAGCCTTCACCATTCTGGTGAGTCTGATGCAGTAGCTCTAGATATTTCAAAACCTTCGGCCGAGTTTGTTATGAGGCTTTATTAGCAAAATGCAAAGCATTAAGATTAGGTAGGACCATTTTAAAATGGATTGGAGATTTTCTTTCGAATCGCATGATTCGGGTACTTGTCGATTTCATCTGAGAATTTTATAATAAATGTTGGTGTTCCTCAGAGGTTGGTTTTATCTTCCACTCTCTTCTTAATATTTATCAAAGACCTACTATCAGTAACCTCCAATCCAATATATAGCTTCGCAGATAACAGCACACTTCTAGCTTCCTATGATTTTGATAGCCGCTGTAACATTAATCACCAGATTAATAGAACTGCCAGATATTTCATTATCAGTGAGCTAAATAATGATTTAGCGAAAATTCAAAAATGGGGTGAAGTTAACACAGTTGACTTCAACACTAAAAAAACGCAATGCTGTTTAATCTCGCTTAAAAAAGCCACTACTACACCCAACCTCACATTTCAGGATGAAGCTTTGCAGAACTCAACAGATTTAAACATTCTGAGAGTCGAGTTAAATCAAAAACTGACTTGATCAAATCATAGTTTTGGTATAGCTAAAGACGCTTCTAAATGTTTGGGTTTCTTGTACGGCTGCAAAGCTTACTTTTCTCCATCCGATCTTTTCAACATCTATAAAATGTAAATTATGCCGAAAATGAATATAATGCACATATTTGGGCTGGAGCTCCCTTAACAGCGCTGGGTTATCTCGACAAAGTGCAAAACAGAGCTATTCGCCTTAATGGCAACCCCAGCATTTCCTCAACGCTCACTCCATTCTGCCTTCGCTGTACTGTTGGGTCATTGATCCTGTTTTATACCTTGATACCTTGTTGGGGTGAACACCTGTTCTAAAGAAATAAAACAACTAATGCCTCCACTCAATGTTTTCCAACTTGAAAAGAGGAGTACCCACACACTTTTGAACTGTCAAAATGACACAATACAGCAAAAGTTGGTAATTCATTCCTGGAGTTTTAATTTCTTCGAAAATAGTATCTTAAATTATTTTAAATAATATTGGGCTTAGGCCAAAACTTGAGGTAGAGTATTTTAGGGGTTTTGCAGTAGAAATATTTGATCCTTGGGTACTTACCTTTTTTTTCTTTCAGAAAATTTTGTATAAAACAAGCGATATTACCAACAATTTTGTTCTTCCAAATTGTGTCATAGGCTTTTTCTATATAAAAAAAAATTGCAATTAGATATTTCTTTAATGCAAAAGACTTCATAATTACTGTTTCAAGAAAGTTAGATTGTCAATATTGTGCTCAAGTTTGGCCTTTTGTGAGCATTATATACAAATCAAGGTTTTTACAAAATAATCTTAATGTTGTATCAACAAAAAAGTTATTACCAAGCTAAAATTTCAAATTAAATAATGATATTATTAATTTTAATAATACAGTTTTATTTAAAGTTAAATACTTTAACAAATAAGAGAAAAAAAATGATTACTATACAAAAACAAAATTAAATAAAATATTTATGACTTAATTAGGGTAAGTATATTATATGTAATGAAATGCATTTTTACTTTTGGAAAGAAAAGAAAACTATTATTGTGTTAGGTCATTTGTAAAATATTGTTTTAACTTGTGTTTGTTGAATGTAATGCAATATCTCTTTAATCGTTTATTTCTTCCATACTCTGCTCTATTTTTCTTTTCAACGAAATATGCTATGTATTTCTTGTGTTTCTATCGTATGGCTTAATTGAAATTTATCTAATATTTTCTGAACGTTAATATGTGTCCTTAAGACGTCATAAGTAAATCAGAATAACAGACTTTATGTGCGCGATGATAAAGTTAAAATTTTTGATGAATACAGTTTAACATTGTAATTTAGAAGATCTAATAGTTTGTAAAGCTCTACGGGTTCCTAAAAGCAAATAAACAAATTTTTTATGAATTGTTTTTGAACTAATTTTATTGGAATTAGATTGAAAAGCTGGATCCCAAAAAGTGCTAACATATTCTAGAATAGATCGAGTTTGTGGACAAAAAAGATTTTTTGTCACCACTATTTTATAAAATCACCTTTCTTTTAATGAACATTAACATTTTATTGGCTTTGGTAAAGTAGAGAACTTCAAAGTTTAGTTTGTTATCTAAAACAATACAAAGATCAATCATTTTATACACTTGCTCGAGGATGATGTTATTAATTTCATAATCTGGCATAATAGTAGATAGTAGATAGGATATGGGCATCCAATGTATGAAACCAATGAGCAGCAGTTTTAAAAGCTTTAAGCTATAGGGTAGGATGTAATGTATGAAAGCTTTGATTGGTAATTAAGTATGGCGGTACAAATGGCGGAGCTTTAAGCTTTCCTGGTAAAGATATGGCGGTGCAAATGGCAGAGCTTTTAATCAGCAAAGCTTACCAGGTAAATATATGGCGGCGCAAATGGTGGAACTTTTAAACGGCAAAGTTTTTAAGCGGTAAAGTACGAGTAAAAAATTTGTGTCTTTCATATTTTACATGATCATGTGGGGAGGAGCAAAACAATGGCGCTGCTGCTGCAACGGAGTTTTTAAGCGCATGATAATGTGGAGAGGAGCAAAACAATGGTGCTGTGGTTGCAACGGAGTTTTTAAGCGGTAAAGTATGAGTAAAAGGCTTATGTGTTTGATATTTTAAATTTATTTAAAGATTTATTTTTATTAATAAAAGTTTTATTGATTTTGGAACTAAAGTTTAAACTTGGTTTAATGTTTATATGAAAAAAGTTTTTAAAGCTGGATTAAAATTTGGTGAATTATTATTATCTTTGAGAAGCTTAATAATTTTTATTAATAAAAGTTTTATTGATTTTGGAACTTAAGTTTAAACTTGATTTAATATTTATATAAAAAGTTTTTAAAGCTGGATTAAAAAGTGTTGAATTTTTATTATCTTTAAGAAGCTTAATAATTTTTATTAATAAAAGTTTTTATTTTATTAAAAGTTAATATTTATATAAAAAGTTTTTAAAGCTGGATTAAAAAGTGTTGAATTTTTTTTATCTTTGAGAAGCTTTAAAATTGCTAAATATTCAGATAAATTCAAGCACTTCATTTTGAAAAGTTTTTTAAATTTGGTTTAAATACTTCATTAAAAATTTAGTATATTAAAATAAAGCTTGGTTTAAATATAGAATATAAAATGTATTATAAAAATAAAATTATTATAAAAATATTCTGTTGACTAGTTCTTATTTCGTAAACAAAAACCCATGTTGTTTTGAAATGATATTTAAGAAAATGTAGAGTTTAAAAGCTAATATAAAAATAATAAAAAGTTTTTATAATATTGGATGGAAAAAAAAAGAAATAAAAGTAACTTAAACAAATTTTATTTATGAACATAATTTAAATGAATTTTTCTTTTTTTTTTATTTATTATGCAAAATTATTGCTTATAAACTTTTTATAAATATGATCAAAATGCTTTTAAAGCATAAAGAATGAATGAGTAAAAAAAAAAAATTTATGTCTTTGATATTTTAAATTAGTGAAACGATCTAATATTTTATTTAAAGTGCTGAATATTCTAAATTAGACTAAAAACATATGAAAAGTTTAAAGTTGAAAAAAAAGTTTAAAGTTTGGTTTAAATACCAATTTTTTATTATTAAAATTTAAACTTGATTTAATATTTTAAAAAGTTTTTAAAACTTGATTTGAACACATAATGAATACAAAATAATTTTCAAATGGAATGTTTTGTTATTCTCGTAATACAATGTAAATTAGACTTTTGGTAAATATGTTTTTACTTTAATAAAAGCTTTGAGTTAACGGTTGAAATTATATTGTTAATAATATAAGCTGTGATTATGAAATACAAATTGAAAACATGATCAAGTTCAAGTTAAAAGTAAACAAAAAAAATTAAAAAAAACTTGGGTTAAAAAAGTTGTTTTTAATATTAAATAACAGCATTGCATTTTTTACTAAAAGTTTATAAATTTTTATTCATTAAATAATATTTCGTTTATTTATCCATGAATCATGTTTTTTATCAAAACCAAACCACCTAACCAAAACTTGATTTCCTTTTTTCTTATTATTTTTTCTACAAGGTAAACATTAGGAAATTTAACAGATGTAAGTTCAGGTTCATTAAAACTGCCTTTTATTGGTTTTTGTGTGTAATCGAGTAAATTGTATGTTATTGGATCAGTTCTTTTTATTTTTCCTATGGTATAAATTTCTGTTGACCAATTAGGTTGATAACCTTTTGCAAATATACCTTTAAATTTACTTATACGAACAAATAAATTAGAGTGAAGATATGAAAAGTTTTTTAAAGTTTGGTTATGATAAATCCAAGTATTCTTAATACTGTAAAACTTGTGTTCAAAAAGTTATTTTTATAAGTAAAAAACAGTTTGCATTTCATAATAAAAGTTTGTTTTGTTTTTTCATTAAAAACTATATTAATAATTTTAATTATAAATTTCCTTAAATTAAGCTTGCATTAGTTACATAATGTCTACAATAATTACAATAAAGTTTATATACATTAATTTAATTTACAATGACCCCATGCAAGGGTATGAATTTTATCATGTAATATATATCTCTTATTATCTAAAGAATTTAAAGCTATTTTATTTAAGTTTTGAGTGTAAATTACATGTAAATATGATTTAAAATTATTCATTTCTCTATATATAATTTTATTTTTTAATATATATGTATAATTATGTCTTTATAATTATTTAAATTTAGGTCATTTACAACATATTTTTTCACACCTTTTGCCTTTTTTACCTGATCACCCTGAAACGATTCAAGGTAATACATTTTTGATCTTAAACTAATAAATTCAGAAACAATTCTACCGTTGAATTCATCTTTAAATAATCCAAGTTTTTTTTTATTTAATAAAGGGAATTTGTATGGGTTTTCAGGAGTATAATCAGAAGTATCAAAATGTATGGCTAAATCTTTATGTATATCAGAATAAAAATCATCTGTTTGTATAGTATAAATGAAACTGTCGGTATCAGTATAATTTAAAGAAACTCTATTACCATATTTTGGTTTAATATAATTATAGTGAAAATCATACATTAGATACATTTTGGATTGTTCTAACACACAGAAACCTAAATATATCAGTTTGTTATAAAGAACTTGGGATTTATTAAGTTGAATTGCAATTAAATTTTCAGCAAATCTAGATAAACTATGGTGATTAGGTTTCGCTATTAGAGCTCGAGCACCCAAATGTCTCCCTTCACTTTCCCATAAAGTAGTTATTTTCACATTGACTCTCTTGTCAACATTCTCCATAGTTTTTCCGAAAACGGCATTATTCATTAATTTAAAAAAGTCTTTCACAAAATTATTTAATGCATTAGTTCTGTGCATGTTACTTAAATCAATATACTTTTTGAACCAATCAGATTGCTGAAATTTCTATGAACTTTTTGAAGTACTATACCATTTTGATGGCATTGTTTTAAATTTCGGTAATGAATAACATATTTATATTTATTATTTAGATCAAGCAACAATTTTCGTATTTTGCTACCGATCGGAATTTTATTTTCTGCACAAAACGCAAAATCATTATGCAGATCATGAAGATTCTGTAGATATTCTAAATCTACTTTTAAAACATACCCTATTTCCGAATCATCTGGAATTTCTATTATATTAATACTATCGGGATTGTCAACCCACAGAAAACTTTTATATGGTACATATTGAGACATTCCCCAGCCATATAAATTATTTGCATCTAAATAAACAATATATGTTGAATTTTCTTCTTTTTTATAATATCCCCCATATATTTATTGTTGGCTTTTGAATGTCTTAAGGAACATTGACTAATACCACCATGTATTCCTTTTTGGAAAAAATTGTACATATTAATATCAGTTAATAACTCTAACTCAACACCTGTATATTTTAACATAGCAGCCCAAGTAAGGCCCGGTGCAGTGTAAAAATTAGCAGGATTTAGTTCATAAATTTTTCTACATATTTTTCGGAAATTTTCAAAAAACATCTGTCAATATTAACACATCAGTTTTTAAGTATATTTTCATGTAATCCGCGAGATTTTTACAATTAAATGTGTGCCATACGGTAGTTGCGTGATTATAGTCAGTATTAAAACAAGCGGTATTTGTCATTCGGTTCTTAAATGCTTCCTGATGTGGTAAACATTCCTCATAAAGTTTTTCTATCGAATCAATGTATTCATACGGGTAAACTCCTTTCCGCCTCATTAATTCAAATTTTTCCTCAGAATCAAATGCTTTTCTGACGTTTTCTAAATTCTCTTTATTTAAATTCCTACATAATGAGTCAAGGCTTGAGGGCATAAATCTAAAACTATCAAGAAAACGTAAATAAAAATGATTGTCAGCGTCAAGACTAATTTGTTTGGTCAGCGAAATGTAAAGTTCTTTATTTAAAGGTAATACAGCAATATTACCTTTAATTTCATTCAAGGTCCTAAACAATAAATGACAATCGTATTTTGAAAAATTATGGAAAAATATAGGAAAAAAATTAGGTCGTCTATATAATATGTTACATGAAAAATGTGCAGGGCCTCTATATTTACCTGAAAAATGACAATGATCTCTTACTCTATCAATATAGTTTAAAGACTTACTACAAATGTGACAATTCCTCTCTGTTAATTGGTGTAATTCTTCGTCCAATGTTAGATTTGCCATTGATTTCGGTGCCATGTGATGATTTTGAAATATGTTTGTGCATTTATTTACCAACGATGTTATAAACTCCTTAGCACAATCAACTCCTACAAACTCCTCATAACCACTCAAATAATAATCGAAAGTTCATTTAAAAAATATGAAAATGCTATTGGTACATGCCTATGTATATTTATAGTTGATGAAATTTCTGGATTCGGATTACATGTGAAAATTGGTGATAAAATACTTTCAGCATCAGCATAAATCACAAAAGGAGCTTCCATTTGTTGTTGGTCATTTTTATATATTAGAGTGTTGTTGTCTTCAGTAGGAAGTATCGCAACAATTTTCTTACACTCCTCCTTGTATATAATAAGCTGTTGAGGATCATAGAAATGTTGCAAACAAGAATTACATATGTATATTTGATGTTATAGAACTCCGTAATAACTTCCAGATATGCTTTATATAAACAAAGTGGAAGTTCTCATCTTTTTCAAGTAATAGTAGATTTACATGATTTAGTTTTTCTTCTTTAGTTATATAAAAATGTCCAACAATTTGATGTTCTGCATTCTTATACTCCAATCCAAAAACATTAATGCTTATATCATCATTAATTTCTTCAAAAATACGTAATTCGCTTAACTGTGCTGGAAATGACATACTCTCAAAATGCAGTTGACGTACATAACCATGTTCTAAATCAACAGTTGGGGATGTTATATCACCAATTTTATACGATGATGTTTCATATTCACTAGATTGTGATGCAAGTCGTTGCATAGCTGATATCATACTCCACTTGAAACAGTATACGTCTTCATTTCGTACATTTATACAGGCTCTCCTTCTAATAATTGATCTTGGGAGAGCGATATATGATGATCCACGGATTGGTTGATATTTATTTATATGTATTTCAACCCGCAAAATTTGTATAATCGCCCAACCGCTATCTTTTTCCTGAAATTCTTCAGCTTGTTGTTGGATCTTCTCTGTTATATTATCATATATAGAAGAAAGATCATCCGCACGTGTAGCAATTTTCATTTTGGTTTGAAAAGATTTGGTTGATAAACTTTCTGTATCATCATCGATAAACTTTCTGTATCATAAAGCCGATTATATAATCTCCAAAGAGTTCAAGATTGAATTTTATAGGATTATGCTTTCTTACCGAGCATTGTAGTAACTCAATAATCTCATTTTTGATACAATCGAGAAACTCTCTGGGATTTAAAATCGCTTCATTTTCATTATCGCGCAGGTATGTTTCCAATCTACCATCAAAAGACTGGTTAATTTTCCGTAAATTTTTAGTAAAATGTTCAGCTGAATTCATTTTATGTGAATTTGTACGCAGATGTGCAGCTTGGAACTTTTTGGAGATGTATTTTCCACAGGGGGTGCAAAACTAATCTTCTTTTTCAGCATTATGTACCAATTTCAAGTGTTTTTTCAAGCTCTTGTGATTTCCTTGGAACAGATTTCACAAACTAATTTCGATCTCTTGTTTTGTGAGTTAATTTTTTTTGTTTTTGTTTTTATAAAAAATAACTTTTTGTTATGCTATTAATATAATTTTATGTTATGAATCGATTTTAAATTACACAAATTTTTTTATGCTTTTTTGAAATTGTTATAATGGATTTATTAAGATTTTTAAATAATACAGTAAGTATGTCATAATGTTAATTTTTAAGATTTTTTTATGTAATTCATATGTGTATACATAAACAATAAAAATAATACATTTGGAATATTTTTATTTCACATGAAATTAATTAATAAAATAAAAGCGGAAGTCACAGTCCTTGAAGATCCGGTCCTCAGAGGTCCGAAATATACCCCCCAAGGTCCGGCATCGGTATAGGAGCAAAGGGCCAAGGGGCCCTAGAGGATCCCTCTTTTTTTCCTCTCTTTTTAAAATCGTATTAGGTAAGCTTTAAAATTTTTATTATATAAACATTAAATCAAGTTTAAACTTAAGTTCCATAATCAAGAAAATTTTTTTATAATAAAAATTATTAAGCTTCTCAAAGATAATAATAATTCTACAATTTGTAATCCAGCTTTAAAAACTTTTTTAAATTTTTTATATAAACATTAAATCAAGTTTAAACTTAAGTTCCAAAATCAATAAAACTTTTATTAATAAAAATAAATCTTTAAATAAATTTAAAATATCAAACACATAAGCCTTTTACTCATACTTTACCGCTTAAAAACTCCGTTGCAACCACAGCACCATTGTTTTGCTCCTCTCCACATTATCATGCGCTTAAAAACTCCGTTGCAGCAGCAGCGCCATTGTTTTGCTCCTCCCCACATGATCATGTAAAATATCAAAGACACAAATCTTTTACTCGTACTTTACCGCTTAAAAACTTTGCCGTTTAAAAGTTCCACCATTTGCGATGCCATATATTTACCTGGTAAGCTTTGCTGATTAAAAGCTCTGCCATTTGCACCGCCATATCTTTACCAAGAAAGCTTAAAGCTCCGCCATTTGCACCGCCATACTTAATTACCAATTAAAGCTTTCATACATTACATCCTACCCTATAGCTTAAAGCTTTTAAAACTGCTGCTCATTGGTTTCATACATTGGATGCCCATATCCTATCTACTGTAGGTCTTTTACATGTAAAACTCAGGATCTTACATTTAATAATATTCAGTTCCAACATGTTTGAAGAACATCATTTTCATTTTTATTTTTATTGCATTTCTCTGCCACATAAATGTGGACAGGAAATTACACAGTCTTTCCTGTTCAGGTGTGGCTGTAAATGTCGTAAGGGGGAATAACTCTTACGACGTGTGTGGTATTCGAACCCACACTCCCTCGATGTTTACAACGTATTTTATACGCTCTTACCCACATCTTACATTTAGGCCACATTCTTTATTCCAAAGGTAGGAAGAAGGGGCCATGACATCAGACTACTTAGCTTGTCCTCCTTTCTGTTAAAAACCATGGAGCGTATTTTGCATTACCAGATTAGTCATCGCTTTGAAAGAACTCAAGAAACGAAATTCCAACATGCGCACTTATAAGGTAAGTGCACAGAAACAGCTCTCCATGAAGTGGTCAGCAAAGTTGAATATTCCATTAATTATAAGCAATATACCTTAGCCACTTTCTTAGATATTGGAAGTGCTTTTAGCAATGTTAGCAGCCAATCCATTGAGGAAGCTCTTATCCAGATGGGGGCAGAGCTGTTTCTGAAGCGTTGGGTTTCCTCCATGCTTAGTTTCAGAATATTTCATGCGAAAATGGGAAACAGTAGGGTTACTAAATTATTTAACCGGGGTACACCACAGGATGGTGCAATATAATCTTTACTATGGCTAATTGTTATAATCAAAATTTTAATATCACTTAATAAAGAAGGAATAAAAGTAGTGGCGTATGCGGATGATGTGGTGATTCTAGTATCAGGCCAGTTTATATCCGTGATTAGTGAGATCATGGATAGAGCTCTAAGCTAGGTTCACAACTGGGCCACAAGTTGTGTCTTAGGTGTCAATTCAGAGTAAATGGTACTGAAATGGCTGAAATGGTACTCTTCACGACAAAATCCAAAATACCTACATTTGTCCTATCGAAACTTAACCATTTTACTCTGAAGCTGACTAACACCCAGCATAAAGCTAAGAAAGCTTGCGTTGCTCTCTATGCTTGCAACAAAACCATGGGCAAGAAAAAGGGTATGCAGCGAAAGATGGCGCTTTGGACGTGCACAGGTATTGTTCGCCCAATCCCTACCTATGGATCGCTGGTGTGGTGGCCAGCGATGAATCGCGAATACAATATAACAAAATTAAATGTAATACAGAAATCGGCATTAGTGAGCATAGCAGGGGCATTACGATCGTGCCCGACTGACGCTTTGAATACTATTTTATTTCTTTTACCTCCGGCTTTTTACATTAAATATGTCGCAACGTGCGCAACCATAAGGCTACGGTTATATTTTGGAGATATTAAAGAAAGAGATTTTATACCAACCCTACACTGATCGACTACACTGTTCTCGAACTAAAATTCAAGAACAATTTGGCGGTAGAATATCCGACTAGAGCGGAATGGAGGGGTGGGGATGTGACAAAGAACTTCGATGTAACTATCTTCACCGATAGACTCAACATAACGGAGGGAGGCGGTGCTGGTATTATCTCGGAAAAACTCAACTTTTCAAAATCCTACAGACTCCCCGATCCTCCTGGCATCCTTCAGGCGGACATACTACCAGTTAGAGAGGCTGCTGGAATTTTGAACAGAAATAACACACAAATGAGAACCGTCGCCATCTATGTGGGCAGTCAATCCATGATTAAGGCCATTAACGCATACATTACAATTTCAAAGCTTGTTAGGCAGTGCCAAGAGGAACTTGCCCGAACCTTAAAAATATAACCTTCTTGTTGGTACCTGGTTATAGTAATATTGAAGGAAATGAAAAAGCTGACGAACTAGCAAAAAAGGGAGTCACTCTGGACACTAGCTCTCCTGAAAGAGTCCGTTGTCCAATTAGTACCGTAAAGGAACGAATCCTTTCTTTGTATATAGCGAAATCGCAACAGATTTGGAGTAATCTGAGCAAATACCCTTCCGTTTGATAACTTTTTCTTTAGACTCTTCCCAGATTTGTAAATCGGAGTGATAAAACATTATTTAGCCGTATCTGGAAATTCGCCAGTAGATAAAATTTTATTTGTTATAACAGCAAGTTTGGTTGAAATTAAATGTCCTGTTGAGTTGATGTGTTTTATTGAAATACCATCATGGCCAGGCGATTTATTTTTTTAAAAGTGGTTATGATTTGCATTATTTCATTACTATTTGTTGGGATAAGAAATATTGAACTCCAATTTGTAAGATGATATGAACTTATTTCAGTATTTACTTGGTTGGTCAAATTTTATCTAAATGGTAGCAATTAAATTTTTATCCAATCGTGGTACGTTTTTAATTACTTTTTTACTATCATTTGTTGATGTTGGAATATTATTTTCTTCTAGATGATGAATTAAAATTTCAGTTACTTCTATCTAGGGTTACCTATCTGTTGTAACTTTACTTAATTTTAACACAATATCTTTACTTGTAATATTATTTTCTCTTAAATGATTAATTAAAATTTCTGGTTTTTCTGATTGGTCTTTTATATTTAGACACTGATAGTTATCTGTGTTGTCTGATTGATTATCTGTTGTCATTTTACTTCATTTTAAAACTATACCTTTACTTATATCACATATAACTAGTTGTAATTGCTAATAGCCTATTTTTTTATTGAGCTAAGTTTGTTGAAATAAACTGGACAAAGTTTGCTTAAAGTACCATGGTGCTCATTGATGTTAAGCTTCAACCTCTTATTTGTTACGACGCATTTTAAGCATTTAACTACCTTTCCCTTTTTGCACCCGTTATTTCTATGATTTTCAAGGCAAGATTTCGAAATATGATCCATTGTTATCAGTTAAATGAATTTGAAGTTTGTCCTTAGAACTCCTAAAATTTAAGTGCTCATTGATGACTTTCCACATTTGTTGGGGATTTGTAGTTTCACTAATTTGATTATCAAATTAACGTTCCTTTGCTTCTTTTACTAATTTTTAATTATAAATATTTTGTAGATCAATATTGCTTTTATTTTTGCGAAATTTAGCATAAAATTTGTTTTTTCTTTTGATTACGCTGAGTGTGAAAAGGGTAGTCCAAATGTTTTGTATTCTTCTTCTAACTATGATTGTTGATGATGCCAATGACTTACTCTTTTTTAAGCATTCGGTTAGTTCACTAGTTTAGTGCGACTAAATTCTGAAACATGTTCCAATTAGTTTTTACAATATTAGTTCGAGTCATTGGATTAGGAATAATATTACATTTTTCAATAATATTATTTAAAATTTTGTGATCACTAATAGGATTATCAAAAGTTTTGATCAAACTCTTAAAAGTTTTAGAGTTGACAATAACATGATCCAGAATGCTTCCATGGTTGTAATCTGATTGACATTTGCAGTTAACAGCTTGACGAGTAATTTCGCTTATAGTAGTGTTATTACATATTAAATAGTAAAATTATATGATTCAATTATGTTTTTATAAGTATTTGTAAGATCGTTAATTGAGAGCAAATCTATATTAGTGTCACCTAGTATAATACAGTTTTTATTAAACGTTTTAAGAAGGATGCCATGAGAATGACATAATCATTTTTATTATTGTCAGGTGCGTTATACATAGTAATAATTTTTAGGTTAGGCTGACAATTGAGCAATACTATTCCAATAGGATTAAACTTGTTATTTATATGTTCAGGTTTTTTTTATTTTGTTTTTTTTTTTTTTCAAAAACTTTAAAACTTCTTTTTAGAAGAATGCATTTAAAGAGTAGAAAAACATATTTTATATACCGCCTCCTCCCTTATTATATATGCAAAAATGTATGGCCATATACTGAGAAATTTTAATAAATGGAATTTCAGATGAGTATATCCATATTTCGTTTAAAACGACAATATCTGGAGCATTTATACAACAAGATTAGATCGTTTAGTATATTTCTGATGCTTCTAATATTTACATACAGATTTTTTATTGGCTTATTATTATTATTGGCGTCTGTCATTTTGAAAGGGGGTTCATGTATTTATTCCAAATTTCCCTAGTTCTTTGAAGATATTCTCTATAATTGTTATCAATATGTCTTCTGTATGAAACGAAATCTTCGTTCACGTCATGTTTGGAGATTGCAATTTTTTCATGGTATTTATAATATATTTTAGAAAGTTTTTGATAGTTTGTTGGTAGTCCATCTTGATTTATTAAAACTTTCAAGCTAGTGTGTATTAGGGATCAATTAGATCAAAAGTAAATTTGCTTGCAGAAACATTGTTGGCAGATTCAACTTTCTTTTGTGGCTTTAGTGTTTCACCTTTAACCCAGTTCGATAATTACTACTTGGACTTTCTTTGATATTGTTAATATTGTCATTATTATTAATATTTTTACTTTTACTATTATTATTATTATTATCAATTTTGTTATTATTATTATTATTATCAATTTTGTTATTATTATTATTATCATTATTATTATTATTATGATTATTATTATTGATATTATTATAATTTATGTTCATATATTTTTGCTTTTTGCCCTATATTTTTGATAAGCATTTATTAATCACCGTGCCATTGATCTTATTGTTAGAATTTAGTGTAGGTTCAGTTACGTTTTTGATTACTTTTTTACTACCATTTGTTGATGTTGGAATATTATTTTCTTCTAGGTGATTAATTAAAATTTCAGTTACTTCTATCTAGGGTTACCTATCTGTTGTAACTTCACTTAATTTTAACACAATATCTTTACTTGTAATATTATTTTCTTTTAAATGATTAATTAAAATTTCAGTTTTTTCTGATTGGTCTTTTATATTTAGACGCTGATAGTTATCTGTGTTGTCTGATGGATTATCTGTTGTCATTTTACTTCATTTTAAAACTATACCTTTACTTATATCACATATAACTAGTTGTAATTGCTAATAGCCTATTTTTTTATTGAGCTAAGTTTGTTGAAATAAACTGGACAAAGTTTGCATAAAGTACCATGGTGCTCATTGATGTTAAGCTTCAACCTCTTATTTGTTACGACGCATTTTAAGCATTTAACTACCTTTCCCTTTTTGCACCCGTTATTTCTATGATTTTCAAGGCAATTGGAACACGTTTCCTTATTTGTGCTATCAGTAGATTTATGGTTAAACCCTTTGCATTTAAAGCCTCTAATAAGGCATCAAGGCATCAAATTAATCCAGTAACATCATCATCTCAAGGCATCAAATAATCCAGTAACATATTCCAGAATAGATTGAATTAGCGGACAAAAAAATCTTTTGGTATCGCCATTTTATAAAATCAGCTTTCTTTTAATGAATCTTAACATTTTATTGGCTTTGGTAAAGTAGTTAATTTCAAAGTTTAGTTTAGTTAAGTTTTAGATAATCAAAAACCTTTGTTAATTATTATCGATGATATGATGTTAAATTCTCATGATAAGTATGTATGTGGTATATTTACTAGAGGATCACATCATAGAAATTTATCTGTAATGTTTGTAACACAAAATGTTTTTCACCAGGCTAAATTTTCAAGAGATATTTCACTTAGCTGTAAATATCTAGTACTTTTCAAAAATATAAGAAATAAATAGTAGATAATACCTCTAGCTCGCCAAATATATCCCAATCAAATCAAAGCATTTGAAGAAGTATATAATTATGTGACGTCAGTCCCATACGGCTATATTTTAATAGATCTTACTCAAGACGTTAATGATATATTTCGATTAAGAAGTGATATATTTGGAAAAGGTTTGTGTTATTGTACGAGAGACCAATTAGAACATTTTGAAGAAAAATATGAAACGTTTGAAGACCGATCGTTATATATGGCACCTATTAAAAATCTCTAAATAAAATTTCAGAAAATTTAAGAAAATGTTTTAACAAAAGCATTGTCATCTGCTTTTGTTGGAGAACGTTTTAGAGAAAGAAAATCGATTAGAAATCAAAATGTACAAATTTTTAAACTGATACAGGAAACATTATAACTGTTCCTTCAGATACCCCACCAATGACAAAAGAAAAAACTATATATAGCAAAGAGTTATATAATTCATCAAGACGTATTTTAAGGTCGGCTATAGCAGGTAATACCAGAAATTATGTATATTATATAAATTATATATATTAAAAATTTTCAATTTTTTTTCAGATTTTAAGCGCCCAATTTACTCTCTAATTTTTTTCTATGCTTTTTTTCTCTTTCTATATTTGATTCTATTTGAATTTTAGATAAGTACATACATGATAAATATTTTTTTTTATTTTGTTTTTTTTTTTTTTTCAAAAACTTTAAAACTTCTTTTTAGAAGAATGCATTTAAATAAAAGACAATATTGCCATATCATTTGTATGATTCACGAAATTTTTTTTTTAAACTAAAGTTTTAAAATATTTGTAAGTATTTATTTTTATGTATAATTTGTAGAACTCGAAACTATTTATGAGATTATTTAACATTATAAAAATATTTTTAAAACTATTTACGTAGTACTCGAATTTAGCCAAAATACACGATAACAAATCTTGAATACATGTATTTTTCGTTCACACAACTTTAGTCTAAAGTCGACAACAATTAAAATATTTTAAAAATTACTTTATTTATTTATCATTATAATTAGAAATAAAGGAAAAAAAGAATTCACTTTGAAAATACCCTATTATTACAAATGGTATAATAAAATCTATTTATAATGTTTGTGTTTTTATATTTTAAAACTGGTTAGAAGAGTTGTCTATTAATGATTTGATTGTATTTCTTTATTTTTAATTTTAAATATTTTATTTATTCAAAAAATGATGCAAAAAAATGTATTTTAACATTTTTCTTTCAATCTAACATTTTTGCATAAAGAGTTTTTAATATCTTTTGTATTTAAAAATTGAAGTAAATCAAATAATTATATATTATAACTACAATATATAAATAATTTACTTCTGATTTCTCAAATATTCTAATTTAGATGGACTGATTATGTGTTGATCAAGTTTATATAATTATTTATGTATGCGTTAGTATTTAATTTTTTAAGGAATGCATGAGTACTTTTTATTTAAAATGAACAAAAAAAATATATGTGACTGTTAACACTAGTTGGCTTTTGCTTTTTTTTCTGAAATTACCTTTCAAAATATAGTTTATGGTATTATGGGTTAAAAGAATTTTAACGTAAGAAATTTATAAAGAAAATTTAAATTTAAATTTGAACGATAAGTTATCCAATGTGTATAACTTGAATTTTTTTATTAAAATAAGTTAATTTTTTTTATAGAAGTGAAAAGTTAAAAGTTGTTTTACAAATTTAAGAAAAAGTTAAAGTTAAGTTCATATACATATGCAAAATATATAATTTTAGTCCACAAGTTCTTTTGTTCTTAATCATTCATCAATCAAGAAGTTGGAACATAATTTCTATTCAAAAAATATGAACAATTTTGTTTTATTATAGAATTTGTATATATAAAAAAATAATAAGTAAAAAAAATAATTTTTAAAATACATATGCTTTTATCAAAACCGAATTCGCCCCCATAAAAAGTAGAAAATAAAATTGATTGCAAAACTTTAGCTTGTTGGATTGTTATAATATAAAAGTGAGTTGCTAGTGCAAGCATTTTGGACTATTATAATATAAAAGTAAATTGTTGGAATAAGGTTAAATAAAAATCTGCGAAATTTGAGGTTCGTGTTTCTTTTTTGTTTTTGTTCTTGTTTTCTTCTTGTTTTGCAATCGAAAAACAAGAAGAAAATTAGAATTTCTTTAACAAAATAATCTGCACCGACGATGCTCATTTCCAGTTCAATGGCTACGTCAATAAACAGAATTGTCGCATTTGGGGTGAAGAGAATCCAAGGGTTATCTTAGAGCAACCAGTACATCCACAAAAAGTTACGGTTTGGTGTGATTTGTGGTCAGAAGGAATCATCGGACCATATTTTTTTGAAAACACAAATGGAAATGCGATTACGGTCAATGGAAATCGCTACAGGGAGATGATCCGAAGCTTTTTGTGGCGCTAAATTGATGATTTGGACGTAGAGAATATGTGGTTTCAACAGGACGGTGCCACTTGCCACACAGCAAGAGAAACAATGGATCTTTTGAAGGAAAAGTTCGAAGATCGCATTATTTCTCGTAGAGGAGGAGTGATGTGGCCATCAAGATCGTGCGATTTGACACCGTTGGATTTTTTTTGTGGGGTTTTGTGAAATCGAAAGTGTACAGCAATAATCCCACAACAATTCAAGAGCTTAAAAACAACATTATCGAACAGATTTCAACCATTGAGAACAGTTTATTGAACAACGTGATTCAGAATTTTGGTAAAAGATTGGAAGCCTGCCAAAGTAGTAGAGGGGGCCACTTGGCGGATATAATTTTTCATTATTAACCGGAACCTATTTGTAATAAATTAAAATAAAAATATATTTAATATTTCAAAAAAAAAGTTTTTTTTTATTAAAATTAAAATGATACCTCAATTTTGAACACCCTTTATATATACTTTTAATGCTAATAAAAGCAGTAATCGTTTGTAGTAATCGTTTTTGAAAATAAAAATATACCTTATACAACTTGTGCTATTACAATTTAAATATAGAGCTTTTTTGAACTTTTGGGGAGCTGTAGCTCCGTAACGGGTTGGGCTACAAAAAGAAGTTATTAAAAATAAAATTAATATTTTTGTGAGATATATCAGTAGTTAAAATTTCATAGCTCTATTTCAAAAAAAGGGTGGGGATCTAAAAGTTAGGTGTTCGAGAGCTACCCTAAGGTTTGGTCCAAACTTAACCAAAAAAAATAGGGAACCTACAAATTACTCCCAGAATATTTTGTGTAAATTTCAAGATTCTAGCTTTTTTAGTTTTTGAGTTAGCGTGCTGACGGACGGACGGACGGACATGGCTCAAACGTCTTAGAATTTTTTTTTGATCCGATCCATACCTTTGAAGGTATAAATCGCTCGCTTATTTCGAGGTGTTACAAACGGAGGAGTAATTTTATTATATCCGATCCTATCGTACGTGTATAATAATATGTTCATTTTTTGAATGCACTGTTTTTCTCTTTCTTTGGGGCACTTCAAATTTAAAAAAATTGTGAGAGATTTTTTGTTCTACTTGCGTTATCTATATAAATATATAATGTCTGGTAATACTCAAACAGAACTTTATTTTTCATTTCGTAAGAATAAATCCGCAAACTCATGGACAACATACAAGTAAATGATGAATTTTATGTCACTTTACTTAGTGATTCATCTATGAACTATTATTCAGAAAATTCATTATCATCTTTTACAAATAAAATGAATATACACTTGTGTGCTTCAACGTGGAAAGTCGGTATTTCAGAAAAGTATGTCAATGATTTCGTTTCAAATGTATATGGTGAAGAATGGGAAAAAAGTACTCAAATATTTATTCAAGGTATGCCAAAAAATATCATGGAACTTTATATATTCCATTAATAGAAAAACAAATGATATGGGACTGGAAAGTTTTTCTACTACCAACACTAATTCAAAAAATATACGTCCACTTAATAGGTTTACAAGAAAAGAAGTTGAACGACAGCCGATTTGGGCAATTTTTAATTTTATAAACGATGATGTTCATTATATACAACCAGCAAAAGCTGACGAGATGCCTAAAAATATAAGTTACACTGTAATATGTGTTACTAGACCTAAAATAGATATAAAAATAAGAGCAAATTATGCTTACACCCTGGAAGGACTTTTGACATCATGTTTCAATCAAGTATCTTCGAAAGTAGCAGAATTTAAAAAATATAAACCACGTGTAATTCAAGCTTTCAAAACTTTTATAGATAGGTACAATTAATTTCAATTATTAAACCAGATATGTTTTTTATATGCGTATATATAATTGAACCGCAAAAAATAGGTGATAAAGATCTGTTAACATACTTTCTGTTATACTAACTGATATTCTAAAACAATTCTGTAATATTCAATATTGCAATGTGGAGAAATCATTTAATAACATTTCATTACTTTCATGTGATAAATATGGATACAAAATAAACTTTTCCAATAGTTCAATTCCAACAACATATGGATTTCAACTATATGTTATTTTATTTTATTCATTTTGGAGAGAGTATACTATAAGTATTATTTAATTTAATCTGGTAGAAGGCTTGATGATATCGGTCCTTCATTTCAATTAACCGTATATTGTCAAAGAGGTCGTGTGGAGTGCCGGCGCCAAGCATTTTGTTATCCCATGATTTGGGCTTACATTTTTTCCTTTCATATTTGAACCATTGTCATAACCTTGTCCTCTACAGTCGTTAATTGAAAATCCTAAGGTTGTCAACCTATCTAAAACTAAATTTTTTAAGCCTTATAAAACATATTATTTTCATTTTTATTAACTATTCTAAGAATTAAACATACCTGTTCTTTTCGACTAAGATTGGGAATGCAGTATGGAGTAATATTTGGATGATTTTATCATATCAACTATTTTTTTTTTAATTACATTAGAGATGATTTAAATTTATTCGTTTTGTATGTCTTTGCTTAAATATTTTGTTTTGTGTCTCTTTGTTGGCAATGCGTCGTAAATGTTCGGTCAAAACTGGGTCAAATTTTGGAATTGATTCTACTAATTTAAGAAAATTACCCTTATCTCTTTCATATAAATTATCTGAACGGCCACTAAATGCTAGAGATTGTTCGGCAAGGAACTCTAAAATTATTAGTCGTTTCAACACATCCCTTCAATGTTTATTTATTTATTTATTTATTCATGTTTAAATCAACCATTTGCAATTTTATTATATATTATAAAAAAAATTAATTACACAAAGCCAAATATAAAAATAATTTAAACTAAATAAACCTAGTACCTAAATTAAAAAGTAAAGGAAATTTACAATAAATTTATTTAAATTTTAATAAAAATAAGAATTGAAAAAGTAATAACAAGAACTTAGGATGTTATGAAAGATTTCGAAATAATGACATTTTTAGTTGAGTTTTATTCATATCTAAATTAATTAAATCTTTATGACGATTAACAAGCATAAACATTCTACTTAACGGTTCATTTTTAACATAGTTAGTTTTGTAAAAAGGCACACGAAAGACGCTTTCAGAAGGAAAACGATTACTTGAATTAGTGTGACCTTTGACTACATTTTTTATGTAAGTGGTGTCAATGTCATCACTTAAAATCTGAATAATAAATACAATGTCAACAATCCTTCTAGAATTAAGGGAGCTTAAGTTAATTAATTTTAGTGTATCCAAGTGTACAGTGTATTAGTGTACAGTGTTAAATTAGTTGGATTAGTACATTGTAGATTACTTAAAGCGTATCTTAGAAATTTTTTTGAACTGATTCAATTCTGTTAATATGTACGTCATGCAAAGCACACCAAACAGAACTAGCGTATTCCAGATTCGGGCAAACCAAAGATGTAAATAATGACTTCAAGATGTATGGATCATCGAATTCTTTAGACCTCCTTTTGATAAATCCTAACATTGAATTAGCTTTATTTATTATTGAATTAATATGGCAAGTAAAGCTTAATTTGCTATCAAAAAAATACCAAAATCATTAAACGAAGAGCATTTATTGATTAACTCACCATTGAAATGATAACTATTCAAAATGGGAGATAAACTGCGGTTGTAAATAAATTTACCAACATTAAGGCTAAGATTATTTAAAATATACCAATTAAAGAAAGTATTTAGATCTTCTTGAAGCGGTAGTGTATCACTAGGGAAAGTAACGCGTCTAAAGATTTTCATATCATCGGCATATATAATAATGCTGCAATGTTTAATAATAGCAGTCACATCGTCGATCGAAAGAATAAATAGAAGGGGTCCCAGATGGCTTCCCTGACGTACACCAGAATTTGAAAGAAAAGAATCAGAAGAAGCATTCCTGAATTTTACTTTATAGCTTCGATTAATTAAATATGATTTGACCCATTTTAAAAACAAGGCAAGAAATCCAAGATAATTTTATTTAAATAAAATAACACTATGCGGCAGAATATCGAAGGCTTTACTCAAATCAGTATAAATAACATCAGATTGAGCTCCAGTTTCCATAATATTTAGAAAACAAGAGGTCGATTCAACCAAATTAATGATGATGGATCTACATTTTAAAAAACCATGTTGATTAGGAGAAATTAAGTTCACACAGAATTGGTAAATATGATCGTATATAATTAATTAAAATAATTTACCAATATCACAAAGTTTGACGATAGGTCGGTAATTAGAAATATTATTCTTAGCATTTTTTTATGGATTGGTTTAATGAAGGATATTTTCCACGAGTCAGAAATCACACCCAGTTTGAATGAGAGGTTAAATAAAATAGATAAAGGGAAAGCTAAAGAATTTGAACACATTCTTAAGACAATAGATGGAACATTATCTGGACCTGGATTTGATTTTCATTTAGGGAATCTAGGTCTTTATATACAGAGTCAGAGGATGGATTGATTGAAGGAAGCGAGATAGGAGGATACTGCGCGATAAATCTGCTTTCAGCAACTTGAAATGCATTACTAACATAAGTACTGGAAAATAAATTCTTGCAAAATTCAGCAATTGTATGCAAATCGTTTGAAGTTTGACTTTCGAAAAATAAGTAATCTGGATATTCATCATATTTTCTTTTGGTGTTAATAAACTTCCAGAACAATTTGGGATTGTTACGCAGGTTTGAAGCCGTGAAGTTAAGATAGTTTTCGTAACAAGAATCAAAAAGTAATTTGTAAGAATTGTACAATTGAACAAAATCAGAATAGGACGAATCGTTTTTATTTTGAATATATCTTTTCCATGCTTTGTTTTTTGTGTTACGTAAATTCCTTAACTTATGAATAAACTATGGTGGACTTGAGCTAAGAATTTTATCCGGAATGACAGGTATATGCAAACCAAATCCTTCATTAAGAATAGAGTAAAGTTTACTGACAGCGTAATTAATATCCTTAAAATTTTCTAAATATGAGAAGTTAATTGACAAAAAAAGTTAATTAAATCAGAAAAATTAGCCTTATTAAAATTAAAACGAAAAGAAGTAGAGTTGTTAGAAAATTTAGAGTTATTTGGATTAATAAAAGAATATGTAAAGTTAATCGGTGGGTGAAAGTTGTCAATTTTTACTAGAGGGATACGACAATTGTGATTTTAAAATTGCACCAGTCAGTAGTAAAAATAAGATCTTACTGTTTACTTTGATAATTGGCAATATTACAGATTTGTTGTAGGCAACAGGCATTGCAGTTATCAACAAAGATTTGTGCAGATTCAGAGTTAACATAAAGTGGTATCATAAAATTTTCTTCATTATGAAGAATCCAACTTAATTGTGGCAAATTAAAATCAGCACAAATTAATAACTCATCCGCAACATTCATAAGTGTAGTTACTGAGTCAAGAGCTAAACAAAAATTATAATAGATATCAGTATTAGAGTTAGGAGGAATATAGCAACAAATAATAAAGATAAATTTCTTTTCCCTTTTTAGTTTAACTGCTATCAGTTCTAATTCTGAAAATTCTGGCAGAAGAATTTCAACGCAATCAAATGTATTTTTAGATGCTATAAGTACACCTCCACCTGCAGGAACAACAGAAATAATATTGGAAGACGTATCATTATTGAATCGGTCTTTACGAAAAACTAAGTAAAATTTATTAAAAAGTTCAAGAGAATTAATTGAGTTAGAAAGCCAAGTTTCAATTAAAATAAAAAATTCGAGGTCCAAAGCCTTAGAGGTAAGAAAAACATTCGAAGTTTTAGTACGCAGTCATCTAACATTTTGATAATAAAATGAAGTAAAATTATTAGAGAAACTGCTGGCGTTACAATCAGAGTTAGATACATATATCAAACAATCAGTCGGATCGAAAAAATCTCTTATGATTTCTTCTTGTTCTGCGAAATTGATTGATTCTTTTACTTTTAATGTGACTCCGGTAAGCATCAAGATCTGATTTGACAACTTCCGAAATTTCGAGAGTATCGTGATAATTAATATATAATTTTATTAAATCATTGTAATTAGAAGGCAAACCTTCTTTTTGAATTAGAACTTGAATACTTGATTTGATTTTCTCATCCATACATACATTATCATCTTACTTATATAAATAAGATAGGAACAGCCTTACATTCTCGTAAATTTGAGAATCCTTAAGTCGGAAAAGGGTATATACGTTCTCACTTTATTTTAACACTATTTTGAGTTAACCGTACAATCGGTGGTAGTAACGGATTAACGAAGTTTGGAGAAGGCAAAAAAGTGGAAGGTGGTATGTCCCCTTTTTGAGAATTATGATAGTATGTTGAACTTTTTTTGATCATTTTTTTTGGAAAGATGAATCAATTGTCGTTTGATTTGTCAATCGTAATTCAAAGTCTTTCCAAATTTTAAATAACTGTACATGTTGTGAATTTTGTTCATGTTCTCTAAGAAGTCTTCCTAAATGATTCCAATTTTTAAATCCTGTGCTAGAAATCGCGTTACTACTAGAATTTAGTAAATTTTAGTTTTTTTTTAGAAATTTCTACTTGTTTTCTTTTTTTCCGGTAAGCGTGCCCCGATAATATACTAAATATGTTTGTATGTATAGCTATTGAATTTAATAAAAATAGTAATAGTATTAAAAAATTCTGATTTTTATTTTTTTATTTTCTAAAGGGTCTTTGAAATTGAGTTTTCAAAAGTAAATAATTAAGAGAATAGAATTTGAATTGAAGCTGGAAAAGTTTTAATTTATTTTTAAAGTACAATGTTTGCCATTTATACTCTGAAAATGATATCTCCCATGTGACCACCTCTTGCGTTTCTGCAGCACCTGGTTCTTTTATCAAAATTTTCGCTCACTTTCTAGCATAGTTGCGGCTCTATCTCACCAATAACTCGAATAATTTCTGCTTTCAGTGCTTCAACGTTTCGACGATTATCTTTGTCGACCTGTCCTTTCACATAGCCCCAGAGAAAGAGGTCTAACGGTGTCAAATCGCAGGATCATGAAGTCCAATTCATGTCACCGAATCTGAAAATAACACGGTCTGGAAACTTTGTATGCAGTAATTGCAGTGTTTCTCCGGCTGTATACCACGTAGCCCCATCTTGTTGAAACCACATGTCCACAGTATCAATATTAACAAGTTTTGGCAAAAAAGTTGTTGTTTTGTCAAAAGTTTTCACAAAACAGTTGTGATGATGTCGCGATATCTGGTGCCGTTAACGGTTATGGCTCTTGCAGCATCATTTTCGAAAAAGTACGGACCAATCACACCACCAGACCACGATGCACACCAAACAGTGACTCTTTGTGGATGCATTGGCTTCTCTTTGATCTCGCGAGGGTTTCCTCTTCCCAAATATGGCAGTTTTATTTATTAACGTAGCCGCCGATCTCGAAATGTGCTTCGATCGGAAAGATGATATTTTTTTAAAAATCGTCGTTTTGTTCCAGTATCCAATTGGCAAAGTCCCGACGCATGAAATGATCTTGTGGCAGCAATTCTTGTGTCAATTGAACTTTGTAGGTCTTCAGCGCTAAATCTTTGTGCATAATACACCATACAGTTGACTCAGAAAGTCCCAATTGTTGTGAACGTCGGGAAATTGACATGGTAGGGTCAGCTGTAACACTATCACTCCTCACAGCACCAATATTTTCTTGTGAACGACCAGCACGAGCATACTGATATCTTTCTCAATCTTGTACTGCACAAGTTTCTTGAAATTTCCACACAATATTACCAGTTTATTGCTCAGTTGGACGATTATGTAGCCCATAAACATCGCGTAATTAGCGAAATACATTTCTTAACGACCATTTTCATAAAATAGTTCAATAATTTCAACACGTTGTTGTAATGTAGACATCTCCATTTTTATAAATGGCACTTTTAACTGTCCAAATGACATATAATATGGTTGCCTCATTGTTTGTAGTGTGTTACACATGCGTCTACTTTTGAAAACTCAATTTGAAAGACCCTGTACAATCTACAAATTAAAATTTTATAAATTGGAAATTCCTCGCCAGACTAAATTTTCTTCTACGAAAAGTTTTGTAAGTCTAATTCACTTGCGTGCAATATTTATTTTGAAGTTTTTAACTGGTACTAAATGTATTGTTCTTAAAAGTACGGTTTTATTTTAAATTTTTAATAAAAAATTTTATTAGTAACCAATATAACAAACATTCATAAAATAAAAGTGTTTAAATTTTGAACAATCCACTCAAAGTAAAATGTATGATTATTGCTGTGAGATTTGTATCGTTGAATGTATGTGCCGACAGAGAAACTTTATAACCAATTAAGTTTGTTTTGGAAGTTTAAATACAAATATATACATAACAAAATATATATAATATCTTTCTAGTTTAATATTAACTTTGCGTTTAAGATTATTATTCAAATTAAAAAGTTTTTAAAACTAGTAAAATGGATAGGTTTAAATGTTAAAAGGAGCCGGATTAGAAATCTACAGGATTATTTAATAGAAATTCATGTCTTTATTAAACAAAGATAATAAAAATAAAAAAAAAATAAAAAAACAATAATATAAACTACAAAAAAAAAAAACATATATTTCATAATATTAAATAAATAGTAAAACAAAAAGTACAGTTAATCACCTATACTCCTCCAATCGATGTACCCGGGCAACGTTATCAGCTCATCTTCTGAAGACGAGTTACTTGTCTCCAGTCAGGACACTATTATCGGTACCAGCCAGAGTTCCCCTTCAGCAGCGAAGTCAGAACTCAAACAAGGTCCTGCAAAAGTTTTAGTGCCTGTTGGTGGAGGAAACACCTGCCATAGTGCTCCAAAGTCATCAGGTTCAAATAGTAGTGAAAATACCAGTCATAGTATTTCCACCACTAGAAAGAAGTTTAGTAGAAGCTCTGGATCGGCTTTGAAGAAACAGTACCAGAAAGCTAAGTTCATATTGGGAAAGATAGCCCAGAACGAAGCCAAAGGTATTGTTAACGAAAGGGATCCAGAAGACAGGGAGAAATATAGCGAGATTGTGCGACAGTATGAATCGCACAATTCCGAAAAAGATTCATCGAAAAGGAATAGGTCACAGGATGGGACCAGTTCTGGCGCAGAAAAAACTAAGGTGCCTAGGATGAAGCTACATAGCAGTTCGAAAACTGTAGCACATAAAAATTACAATGATATTATAAAAGACAGTTTATGTGTTGCAGTTGTCAACGAGAGAGCCAGTGACAGGAAAGTTTCCAATGATCTGTGGATCAAGCTTGAGGCGAGACTTTCCGAGATCGTCAATGGGTTCATCCTAGGACAACTCCATTGCTTTGATTCATCAGACGTAGTCAGGGGCTACAGGGTAATCAGATGCGAGGATCAGTTCTCCTTGGATTTCTTTAGTAAAAGTATTGCTAAGATTGGCAATGCTTGGGAGGAAGCCAAAATTGGAATAATCCCAGCTAGCAAAATCTCTAGGAAACCTAGGGTCCGTATCAGGCTACCTAGGATGAAGATAAGCGGGGAAAAGATCCTCGAGTGTCTCCGCTTGCATAACCCGACGGTTCCAATGGGAAACTGGTCCGTGATAACGAAGGAGAAATCGGCAGATGAACTGCTGAAAAACAATATATCGTTTCTCCTTCTTATCAGTGAGGAAAGTCTGGGTCCTCTGGAGAAGCTGGAAAACAAGCTGAGGTTTGGTATACGGCATACTAAACTAAAAATATTCAAGACATAGACGACCTGGACGAAGCAAGCGGGCAGAAGCGGGTGGTGCAGACCTAAGGCACTCGAAGTGCGCCTCGGATAATCTGCTAGTTCTCCTAGGTGAGGAGGATTTAGATATAGCCCTCATTCAAGAGCCTTGTGTTAACGCCTGTAAGATCGGAGGGTTAAACACCTGTGATTATAATATATACTACAAGAATGTAGATTTAGAAATAGGTAAGCCAAGAACTTGTATTCTAGTTAAAAAATATATAAGTGCACATCTCTGTTCTAATTTTAGTTATGAAGATTTGACAGTTGTCAAACTGCAGATGCGGAACAATGTGAGCGTGTATATAAGTTCCGTGTACATGCCACATGACGGACCTGCTACACCGTCTCGGTTTCAGCAGTTGGTAGTTGCCACAGGTGGCAAATTGATCGCAGGCTGTGATGCTAATGCACGGCATACCCTGTGGGGTAGCTCGGAAACGAATGAACGAGGTGAGTTATTACTTGATTTTATTTTAAATAGCAACCTAAATATATGCAATAGGGGCAGTAACCCCACTTTCATATTTCCAAGCTAGGATAGTTTTCCAGGTTGAGCAGATGTGTTAGATATTACATGTATTAGTAATGACGAAACCCTAAATATAGAGAAATGGAGAGTATTCGAGAAAAGGTCTTTTTCGGACCACAATTGGAGTCTCTTTAATATCAATATTAAGCCTGAAAATCCCAAACCCTACAGAAACCCCAGGGCTACTGACTGGAGGAAATTCAGAAAAGTAGCTAGAAAAAAACTTTTGGTAATAGCTAACTCTGATATCGCAACTGAAAACTTAGAAAAGACTTAGAAAAGAGAACTGACATGTTTACAAGGCCCATGGAGGTCTCATTCAAAGTGGCATGTCCTATGAAGCGTAGCAGAAAGACACCCGGTATGGTGGAATGAGAACTTCAGTAACCTAAGAAAGGAGACTAGGGACGCCTACATTATCAGCTACAGGCAGAATAAATGGCAACTCTATAAGGACCAACTTAGGGAATATAAGAGAGCAATCCGACTGGCTAAAAACCAATCACGGAAGGATTATTGTGAATCAATTGAAAGTACTAGAGACTCAGCCAAACTTAGCAGAGTTTTATCTAGAGAACACTCCAATCCTTCCTTCCTGAGAACTACGGAAGGGAATTGGACTGATTCAGCCAAGGAATTTCTAGATCTTTTAGTGTCTACCCATTTTCCAGGCTGCATTGAGGACGCTCATGTGATTAACCAAGCGGTTGACAGTAGAGTCCGAAGTGGCCCTAACGAATGGGTTCATTCAGTTATAACGGAGGAAAATTGCCCAGGCAATTGATAAATTCGCTCCATACAAAGCCGCAGGTTTAGATAGTATTTTTCCAAAAATGCTGCAAGAAATGAAGGGGCTTGTAGTTCCATTAATTACTTAGCTGTTCAGAAGCAGCCCCACTTTTAGTCATATTTCCCTGCAATGGAGGCGGGCCAATGAGATCTTTATACCAAAAGCTGTTAAAATGGGGCACGAAACCGCTAAAAATTTTAGACCGATCAGTCTATCATCCTTTTTATTGAAAACCCTCGAAAGAACACTCGAGTTAGAGCTTAGAAGAGTACTAGAGAGTACTCCGCTATGTAAGTACCAACATGCCTATTGTAAGGGCAAGTCAACAGAGACTGCACTGAGTGAACTAGTGCGGGACGTGGAACAATCGATTCAGTGTGAGATATATATTAGCTACCTTTTTAGACATAGAAGGAGCCTTCAATAATGTACATGTAGCGGCCATACAGAATTCACTGGAAGAACTAGGGACAGAAACTGTCCTTAGTCAGTGGATTGTTAATATGTTGCAATCAAGAGAGATCCAATCGGAACTTGGTAACCATAAAATTACTAGAAGAGTAAGTAGAGGCACACCCTAAGGCGGGGTATTATCACCACTACTGTGGCTTCTAGTAATGAATGAAATACTGAAAGAACTTTAAGATGAGGGAATCAAAGCCATTGCATACGCAGATGATCTAGCAGTATTAGTGTCTGGAAGTTTCTTGGCATAATTAGTGTAATTAAGGAAAGAGCTTTAAGAAGGGTTAGTAGATGGGCCAATGGATGTAACCTCTGCGTCAATCCAGACAAAACTGAGCTAATGCTATTCACAAACAGAACAAAGATACCGGAATTCACCAAGCCTAGACTTAGAAAAGACTTATGATGGTGTATATATGAATTTAACCCCCAATGTCAAATACCTAGGAGTGGTACTTGAAACGAAATCGAAGTGGAGACTTAATAGTGAAAAAAGAGCCAAAAAGGCCTGTGTAGCCCTGTATTCTTGTAGGAAAATGTTAGGTAAAAAATGGGGATTAAAACCAAGAATGGCTTTATTAATGTACACAGCTATAGTACGCCACATTCTTACCTACGGATCATTAGTCTCGTGGCCAGCGCTCGAGAAGGAGTATATCCGAACCAGACTTGGTAAGGTACAGTGCATGTCTAGGCATTACGGGTGCGTTGAGATCGACACCAAGTAATGCACTAGATGCACTTCTTTACCTCTTCCTCGTTGACCTCCATATAAAATGTCTAGCCTGTTGTAGTGCGGTCAGACTCAGAGAACATGGACACTGGCGCACAAAACCTTCTGAACATAGCAGTATTCTAAGCTTGACAGCTTGGGATCTGCCAGATTCCACAGACTACATTTTTCCAAGTCTGAAAATTGTTAAGAATTTCAAAGTAAAGATTGCATCAAGAAGAGAATGGAGACAAGGAAACCTTTTGGGTGAAGTAGACATCACACTTTTCAGTGATGGATCAAAAATGGACTGCGGTGTCGGTGCTGGTGTCTATTGAGAAAAACTCAAAATAGAACATGCTTTGAGACTTCCCAATAAATGCAGTGCATTTCAAGCTGAAATGCTAGGAATCTGGAAAGCATGTCAAATACTTAGGAGCAATACTTCTTTGTGGGGAAGGATTGTCATTGTCACTGATAGCCTAGCAGCAATCGCGGCTCTTAACTCTGCGATGATAACATCCAAGCTTGTCACAAAATGCTCTGACAAGCTTAAGAATATAAGCTATCAATACAATGTTCCATTACTGTGTGTTCCGGGACATAGGAACATCACAGGAAATGAACATGGTGATGAATTAGCAAGGAGGGGTTCCAATCCGAATGAATGATGTTCACTGGAAGAACAGGTGGATCCACCACTAAACAGCGCTAAAAGGGATATCTTTCTACTCTTTTTATCCCTAGCGAAAAGAAGGTTGAAAGAATTAACCTCATGCCGTACGACCAAGACAATATGGCCGACGTACGACAACAAATAACGGACAACCTGTTGAAGCTATTTCGTCGGGACATAGCCAGAGCAATAGGTGTGTTCACGGGACACTCGCCAATTGGCGAACATGCGGCCACATTAGGTATTCCATTTAACACATCATGCCGCAGTTGTGGTGAGCAGAATGAGAAAGAAACTATTATACACTTCACGTATAAATGCCCAGCACTGGCGGGGCCAGAAGGGCAGCTCTGGGTAGCCATGAATTTAACGATCTTAGCGATCTAGCGTCTAAGCAACCTGCAGAAATGATAAGGTTCCTGAATGCCGCGAAATGGATCTGAAATTAAACCCGTTATAGCCTGAACATAAGCCTTGTGGTCACGGAAGTGGTAGCAAAACGGTGCTAACGCGCTAATTGTGGTCTTGTCATGGTTGACAGGACCAGCCACGTAAACCAACCAACCAACCAAAACAAAAAGTAGTATTATTTAATTAAATGATTTATTTACAAAAAATAAACAGAAAAACACATACAAAAGTAAAGTAAAATAAATTCAAAACAAAAAAAGATTTTAAAATAATAAATTAATTATTATTACATTAATGATATTTATTAAAAGAAAAATAAAGAAAAAAAATTATAAAACAAAAGATTAAATTAATTAAAACAAAAAAAAAAAATTTTTTAGATTTTAGTTGTTTGATTTTGGAAAAAAAAAACAATTATTATTATTATTACATTAATGATATTTATTAAAAGAAAAATAAAGAAAAAAGATTATAAAAAGAAAATAAATTTACATTAAAAAAAATAAATGAATAATAAACCAAAATTTTATTAATGAACAAAGAAACAAAAAAGCAAAAAATTGAAAAAATCTATTAAATATTTAAATGATTTTAAATAAAAAAAAAGAAAATTAAAATTAAATTTAAACAAAACAAAAAAAATTGTATTTAAACACAATAGTAAAAATTCACAGAAATAAAATCGATTTGTTCAACTTTATACAATTTACAGATTCTTTTTAACTTTTAAAGTAATAACAGGTTAAACCCTATTAATACTACGCTCATGTTATGCAAAATAAAGGGTGGGCCAAAAGTCACCATGGGGTTTAAAAATTTAATAACTTTATCGTTTATATATTTTTTCTAGTTTTTTTTTTCAGATTATAAAATATACAAAATGAAAATTTATTTACACTAAGTATGGAAAATAATGTCATTTAAATGACCCAATGTTCGCCTTGAGTTCAAGGATTGTCTGGGACTTGTTCACATATGCTTGTTTCTTCAAATAACCTCAAAGAAAATAGTCGAGTGCTGACAAATTTGGCGAACACGCTGGCCAATTAATTTCCGAATTTCTGGAAATTATTCGCTCTCCAAAAATTTGCCTTAAAAGTGCCATTGTGTCTCGGGCAGTGTGGGTAGTGACTCCATCCTGTTGAAACCACATCTGTTTTCAAGAGCAGGACGTAAAACATTTTCTATCATAAACCGACACCGCTCTTCATTTACTGTTACAGCACTTCCATCTTTATTTTCGAAGAAGTAAGGTCCAGTGATATTTTTAGATGTAATGCCACACCATACTGTACACGTAATAGGGTGCAATTGGCGTTGATAAATGGCTATTGGATTTTCAGAACCCCAGAACCTATAGTTCTGCTTATTAACAAAGCCATTCAAATGAAAATGAGCTTCATCACTCATAATCAGATTTTCAATAAAGTTGATTTCATTTCTGGCCAACTGTTGAAATTTAACTGCAAAATTTAGATGTTGCCGATAATCTTCGGGTATTAATTCTTGTACCAATTGCACCTTATATGGGAATAACAGTACATCTTTTTTTAAAATGTGCCGTAGTGACGTACGAGACATTCCTAGCTGAGCAGAACCCCTTCTGGTAGAAGTAGTATGGATATGCCGGTTCTGGTGCAGGAGGAGCTTTTTTAAAGCTTTTAGTCCTCCTAAAAGTATGCAAAAAAATTATTTGCATATATTCGTCGGAAAAGTATGCAAAATGAGTAAAAAGATTCTAGCTCATACTAAATTAAAAATAAGTAAAACAGACTATTAAAACTCAAAATTCAAAAAAGAATAAATAAAAAAAAAAAAAACAAACATAAGTTGATACAAAATAATAACATTGAAAAAAAATAAAATTTTATAAAAGCGTGCAAAACATTTTTTGATTGCATCCTCTTAAAGGATTGCAATCATGCCTCTTAAAAGTAATGTGAAAAAAAAAATCCACTAAAAGAATCGATAAATGATAAACTATGCAATATCTTAGATAAAAATGAACAAAAAGTGAATGAATTGCAAGATTTAGTTATTAAACTGCAAAAAGAAAATGCAGAATTAAAAGAAGCTATGAAAAAGCTCCTCCCAAATACTTCAAATGAAAGGATTGAGAAGAGCATCAATTATTCTAACCCCCTGATGGATACCCATTGTGAGGACAGTGAAAGCGAATCTGAACAACAACGTCAAAAAATCGAAGAAAATGAAAGTATGGAATATAACCTCATAATTCCAGAAAAAAAAAATTATAAAAATAAAAAAAATTCGAATTCCAATAAAAAAGTCGAACAAACCCGTGATACGGAAAATAAAAAAAAAATGCCACCAATAAATTTATTTAATACTAAGGTTAACCGACTAAAAGAACTCATGAAAGATAAGCTCAAGGTGAAAAACTTTTTTGTGAAAGAATATCCAGTCAACCAATCAGCAGCACTATATACCTACAATATAGATGATTTCACTAAAACCAAAGCATTGCTGAATGAGGCAGAAGTTAAACATTACACATATACTCCAAAAGAACAAAAAAAAATTACCATGATCCTGAAAGGTTTAAACAATATGTATTCACCTGAAGAAGTACTTCATTATCTAAAAGAACATGAAACTGAAAACACCAAATTTGAAAAAGTAACACGCTTAACAACTAAACACTCAATAAATAATAATATCGTACTACCACATTATATTATCCAAGCAACACCAGGTAGCTTAAAAGAAGAGATAATAAAAATAAAAGCCATTGACTACCAAATTGTACGGTGGGAAAAAATAATTAAACGAGATTTAGTACAATGCACCAAATGTCAGCGGTTCTCGCATTCTTCAGCAAATTGTTCTATGGAACTGCGTTGTGTTAAATGTGGCCAAAACCATGCTCCAAGCCAATGTTCAATTACACCGGATGATCCTAAAGAAAAGCTATATTGCATATTGTGTGGTAAAAATGGACACCCAGCTTCTTACGCAAAATGTTCCGAATATCAAAAGAAATTACAGTTTCGTAAAAAAACCAAAGAAACACAAAAAAATAAAATAGTAAATAAATATAATATGTCACATAGTTTTATTAATAAAAATATATCTTATGCTAATGTTTTAAGCAATAATAATAATTATACTAACACTAATCTTAGAAATAACAATATTTGTAATAGCATTAACACTGATTCCATTAATAATGGCACTGATTCTTATTTAAATATTTTATTAGAAATAAAAAATTCAATTTTAAAACTAGAAAAAGAAAGTATTGAAAACAAAAACAATTTTAAATTAATTTTTCAAAAACTTAACATGAAAACTAACCAACAACATGTCACATTTAGCAAAAACATTTAAATTAATTTCAGTAAATGTCAATTCTTTAGTCTCTTACAATAAAAAACTTTCTCTTTTACACTTTCTTGATAATTATAAACCTGATTTCATGTGTCTGAGCGAAACAAAGTTAAATGCAAACAACAATATTAATATTAACAATTACACAATAATTAGACGAGATAGAATATGCAATATAAAAGGGGGTGGTGTTGCCATATTTATTAAAAAAAAATATAAATATCACTATGTCAACAACAAAATTTTTGAGGAATTTAAATGCATTGAAGTGTGTATAACATTTATTAAATTAAAAAATGCAAAAAACTTATTTATTATTTCTGTTTGTGTGCCAGATGGAAACAATGATAAATTTATTGAAGAATTGGAAAAAATTTTTGTTACACTAGATTTAGCTAACACAAACAATTATTATATACTAGCAGGTGATTTCAATGCGAAACATAAAAACTGGTCTAATACATATAATGACACAAGAGGGAACTTATTAAATAATTGGATAAAAAATAACGATATAAAATACAAATTAAAATTACATAAAACAGACGGCCCTACTTTTGTCAGAGCTAATTCCTATATTGATTTAGTGATAACCGATGTTCGACTTAATTTTTTTTACAAAAATGCCTACAATAAATTAACAACGATGGCATATGATAGCGATCACAATGCGATTAACTTCGAATTTTCAATAACAAATAACGATTTGAGTATCCAAGAATTAACAGGACAACATAAATTTCTTTTCAAAAACACCAACTGGAATAAGTTTAAGAAAAAACTTGACAACAATCTTGATAACGAATATCTAAATTCCAGAAATCAGATCTGTGATAATAGCACTTTAAATATAAAAAATATAAATTATCATTTAATTAAAATAGACGAAGTAATTATAAAAACTATAGATGAAGTAGTCCCAAAACAGGAACAATTTAATAACATAAACAAAATAAATTCTCCGATAATTAAAAAACTAATTACAAAAAAAAACAGCTTGCTTAACGATCTTCATCGAATACGTTCACAGAACCCAAATTTTTCTAATCATCAAATAAACTTTCTTAAAAGCCTCCTTAACAACGTTAAAACTTTAATAAAACAGCGCATAAAATTGGAAATTAATCAATATTGGCACAATAGAATTAGTAAAATTAATAACAAAAACAGAAATATGTTTCCTGAAATAAACAAAATTTTTAGAAAAAACGCCAACTCAAATATTAAAAGTTTGCATATAGATAACAACGAACTCTTATAACAAGAGTGTTAATTCAACATTAAGTTAATTCAACATTGACTTAACATAAAAAACAAAATTAATTTTTAGATGTTAAAAAAAAAATATTGATAAGAAACGTTTTTTTTGTAAACTTTTTTAAGTTAAGGTAAATTTGATAAATTGGAAGAAATAAAGTTTAATAAAAAAAAAAAATGAGTAAAAAGGATTGTGTCTTTGATATTTTAAATTAAAAAAGCTATAGTGCTGAATATTTTAAATTGGTATAAAAATATGAAAACTTTTTAAAGTTTGGTTTAAAAATTTCAAAGCTTGGTTTAAATACAAAATTATTATAAAAGTTTCAACATATTTACCAAAAGTCAAATTTAGATTCTATTATAACAATTTTAGTTCCCCTAACCTTATTTAACAAAATTAGTAGGATGAAGATATGAAAAGTTTTTAAAGTTTGGCTTAAAAGTTTTTAAAGTTTATTAGTATTAAAGTTTATTGATTATTCTAAATTTAACTTAGTGGTTAGTATATCAGTTATGTTTTAATTTAAAATTTAAAAAGCTTAAGCTATGGTGCTGAAAATTTTAAATTAGGATTTAAAAATTTTAAAGTTTGGTTTAAATACAAAATTATTATTAAAGTTTAAACATATTTACCAAACGTCAAATTTACATTCGATTATAACAATTTGAGTTCTCCTAACCTTATGGAAAAAAATTAGTAGGGTGAAGATATGAAAAGTTTTTAAAGTTTGGTTTAAAAGTTTTTAAAGTTTATTATTATTAAAGTTTATTGATTATTCTAAATTTAACTTAGTGGTTAGTATTTCAGTTATGTTTTATTTTGAAATTTAAAAAGCTTAAGCTATGGTGCTGAATATTTTAAATAAGGATAAAAATATGAAAAGTTTTTAAAGTTTGGTTTAAAAATTTCAAAGTTTGGTTTAAATACAAAATTATTATTAAAGTTTAAACATATTTACCAAACGTCAAATTTACATTCGATTATAACAATTTGAGTTCTCCTAACCTCATGGAAAAAAAATTAGTAGGGTGAAGATATGAAAAGTTTTTAAAGTTTGGTTTAAAAGTTTTTAAACGAACTCTTAACTAAAAATAGTATAGATAGGGCTAAACTCAGCAGAACAAATGACAATAAATATATATTAAAAGAAAAAAAAAATATTTTAAATGTATTTAGTTCATATATCGAAAATACACACAAAATAAGTATTCCAGATAATATCTTCCATAATCGCATAAAAAATAAAATAAATGAATTTAAAAATATGAACAAAATCAAAAAACAAAATAATGTAACAATATGTAAATTTAGTGTTAACAATAAATCTTCACAACAAAAAAATAGAAACAATTATTTCACAGATTTTGATGAATTAAAAAATATAATGACAAATTTAAAAAACAAAATCTCACATGGTGCAAATAGAATTCCGAATCTTGTTATAAAGAATTTGAGCGATAAAATAATAAATAAATATGTGATATTATTTAATAACGCGCTAAATCACTCGTATTATCCAGCAACTTGGAAACTAGCTCGTGTAATGGTATTTAAAAAACCGGGCAAAGATCCAACTAACCCCAGTAATTACCGGCCGATAAGCTTACTACCAAGCATAAGTAAAATTTATGAAGTCCTAATAAATGGTAAAATCACAAACCATCTTAAGACAAAAAACATTATACCCGAAAACCAATTTGGATTTCGATTCAAACATTCAACAATACATGCAGTAACAAAATTAACATCTGACATCTGTTGGCATATAAACAAAAATTATGGAGTAGGAGCGTGTCTCATCGATCTAGAAAAAGCTTTCAACTCTGTTTGGATTGATGGCCTAATGTACAAGCTGCTATACAAGTATAAATTCCCACAACATCTAGTAGCTTTGATACAAGATATGATTAGCGACAATAAATTTTATATAGAAACACATGAAACCGAAATTGCTCCAAAAATTAGTCAATTATGCAATGGACTTCAACAAGGCGCAGTAAATTCACCGATTCTATTTTCGATTTATATCATCGACATGTTAAAAATGCTAGAATTTTCTAAAGGGTGTAATTATTCTATAGCTTTTGCGGATGACATAATTATTTATTCTGCCAGTAAGCGGGTAGATGAAGCTCAGCAAGGGGTTCAAAAAATGTTCAACATCATCATAGATTTCTGTAAAGTATGGCTGTTAAAAATTAATTTTAATAAGTGCGAAAGCATATTATTTAGAAACATAATAACCTTAACTACAATTATAAGAAAAACTGGAAAAGGTTCATTATAAAAGCACCTAACGGTAACACGATAGCAAACAAAAAAACGGTGAAGTATCTAGGAGTTCACCTACATAGAAATCTTAATTACATACAACAAGTAAAAAGCGCAACAGAAAAAGGCACTAAAGCTATGCATGCATGTAAAAAACTATTTTATAATAAGACACTCAACAATAAAGTGAAAATCATTGCATACCTTACATTGATCAGACCAGTATTATCATATGGTATACCAGTATGGTATAATATAAGCGCCAGTCTCATGGAAAAAATCAGAAAATTTGAAAGAAAGTGCATAAGAGTATGTATTAACAAATCACACAAACCAGAATCTGACTACAAATGTTTTTATTCAAATAAATATTTGTACAAAGAAGCAAACATAAACAGAATCGATAATTTTATGATAAAATTAATTCGAAATCATTATGTTAGAGCAACAAATACTCCAGAAAATGGTCTAATATCCCATATATTTTACCACAATGAGGAGTACATTAACAAAACTTTGCTCTCGGGTTTTATAGCCCCTGAGCATTTTATATATCTAGATAAAAATGGTTATATTCAAAACCTGAATCGTGTCCCTATACTATATCACTATAGTAGACGGGCTACATGTAAAACTATTGAATATGATCCTGGTAAAATTAACAGAGATCTCCTAAAGTATGACATGAGTATTCCTCATAAGGATACATTAATTAGGCAAAACTGTTGGTGGTTAGGTACAGCATGAAATAAATGGAAACATATTTTTAGTATGTATATTAGTGTAAGGTAGGATAAGATTTTAAATTATAGGTTAAGTTAGTATAGGCTGGTTTTATAAAAATTAAAAAGAAAAAAACATTGATTTTTAAAACAATTTTTTCAATGAAAAGTTAAAGAAGATATGAAATTATATAAATGTATGTATATTAAAAATAAGAAAAACCTAATTTAACATTGACATAACTTAACATAAAAAAAAAAATTAATTTTTAGATGTTAAAAAAAAAATATTGATAAGAAACGTTTTTTTTGTAAACTTTTTTAAGTTAAGGTAAATTTGATAAATTGGAAGAAATAAAGTTTAATAAAAAAAAAAAATGAGTAAAAAGGATTGTGTCTTTGATATTTTAAATTAAAAAAGCTATAGTGCTGAATATTTTAAATTGGTATAAAAATATGAAAACTTTTTAAAGTTTGGTTTAAAAATTTCAAAGCTTGGTTTAAATACAAAATTATTATAAAAGTTTCAACATATTTACCAAAAGTCAAATTTAGATTCTATTATAACAATTTTAGTTCCCCTAACCTTATTTAACAAAATTAGTAGGATGAAGATATGAAAAGTTTTTAAAGTTTGGCTTAAAAGTTTTTAAAGTTTATTAGTATTAAAGTTTATTGATTATTCTAAATTTAACTTAGTGGTTAGTATATCAGTTATGTTTTAATTTAAAATTTAAAAAGCTTAAGCTATGGTGCTGAAAATTTTAAATTAGGATTTAAAAATTTTAAAGTTTGGTTTAAATACAAAATTATTATTAAAGTTTAAACATATTTACCAAACGTCAAATTTACATTCGATTATAACAATTTGAGTTCTCCTAACCTTATGGAAAAAAATTAGTAGGGTGAAGATATGAAAAGTTTTTAAAGTTTGGTTTAAAAGTTTTTAAAGTTTATTATTATTAAAGTTTATTGATTATTCTAAATTTAACTTAGTGGTTAGTATTTCAGTTATGTTTTATTTTGAAATTTAAAAAGCTTAAGCTATGGTGCTGAATATTTTAAATAAGGATAAAAATATGAAAAGTTTTTAAAGTTTGGTTTAAAAATTTCAAAGTTTGGTTTAAATACAAAATTATTATTAAAGTTTAAACATATTTACCAAACGTCAAATTTACATTCGATTATAACAATTTGAGTTCTCCTAACCTCATGGAAAAAAAATTAGTAGGGTGAAGATATGAAAAGTTTTTAAAGTTTGGTTTAAAAGTTTTTAAAGTTTATTATTATTAAAGTTTATTGATTATTCTAAATTTAACTTAGTGGTTAGTACATCAGTTATGTTTTAATTTGAAATTTAAAAGCTATAGTGCTGAAGCTATAATCTAAAAAAAGCTATAGCTAAAATTTCAAAGTTTGGTTAAATACAAAATTATTAAGAAAGGTTAAACATATTTACCAAAAGTCAAATTTATATTCTATTATAACAATTTAAGTCCTCCTAACCTAGCAAAAAAATTAGTAAGATGAAGATATGAAAAGTTTTTAAAGTTTATTACTTTTAAAGTTTAAACTTTAATATTTACTTGAAAAAAAAGTTTGATTTGAATAGGTACATAAAGAAATGTATACAAAATAATTTTAAATGAAATATTTTGTTATAATAAATACATTATTTATAAAATAAATAATAAAAGTTTTGAGCTAAACGGTTGAAATATAATGAACCTTGAGAGTTTTATAGTTAAATTAAAAGTTATAAATAATGAGATAAATTCAAATTTTATCTAAAGTTTTACTGTCAATTATATTTTTATATTTAACAAACGTTTTTTATTTGTCTCTGGTTTCATTTAAAGCTTTCAACAGCTTAAAAACTTCGCTAAGCTAAAAGTGATTAAACACACTTAAGATTCGATTTTCTTTTTGTAATAATAAAAAATAAGTTTGTTCCTGTTGTTTTAAATTATACATATATTTTTTTTTTTATTGATCTTTAAATTATATTTTTTTTATTAAAACTAACTTTTTTATATAACTTTATTAAAATTTCTTATACACCTGAATTTTTGACAGTACCTGAATTTTTGACAATTTTTGTTTGTCCTATATAGCAAACAGGTAGAAATTTCGCGATTCGTTATTCGGAACACATTAGAGAACTTAATAAAGTGGATTCCAAGTCCAATTTTGCCAATCACTTTATGGAAAAAAACCATTCTAGCAATATAAATAAGCTGAAAATCTTACATATTGATAAAAAAGGTAAAAAGTTGGATTTATTGGAATCTCTAGAAATTAAAAAAGCTATAAAACAAAATAAATCAATTTTGAACGAAGAATTAGAATTTCGAAATTCACCTATGTTAAATATAGGAAATATATGAAATCACCTATGTTTAGATTTGTAATTATTTAGTAGGTATAAATGTAATATTAAAAAATAGGAAAATTATTCATGTTTAGTATTAAATTGTATTCGCCCTGATGATGGCAGTGATGCCGAAATATATATAGGCTTTATAATAAATAAATATAATATTTTAAGAATTATAAAAATAAAATATTAATAAAATTATTTTGTGGACAAAAAGTATAAATAAAAACCAATTTTTTACTTAATAAATCTAATAAAGATGTTCAACAAACTTACGGTTGAAAAAAATCAAGGATTATGTATTTGTTTGTTAAGTCAACTAAGAGTTTGGCAATTTTACCTGTTGGTGGAACTTTGTTTTCAGCACAAAAAGGAAAATCATTGTGCAAATCATGTAAATGTTGTGGGTAATCTAAATCCATTCTAAAACGTAACCAGTTTTCGAATCATCGGCAACTGAAAGCACATCAATATTTTCAGTAACGTCAATCCACTGAAAATCTTTATGTGGTAAATATTGGATCATTTCCCATCCATATAAATTGTTAGCGTCTTCATATACTATGTATTTGAAAGGTTCGTTTATTTTATAAGATTCTCCCATGAATTTATTATTTGCTACTGAATGTCTAAGTGAGCACTGACTAATTCCACCACGTATCCCTTTTTTAGGGAAATTATACATATCAATATCAGTTAATAATTGTAATTTGATATCCGTGTATTTTAACATAGCTGCCCATGACAAACCTGGTGTAGTATAAAAATTTGCAGGATCTAAAGAATAGATTTTGTAGCATATTTTTCGAAATTTTTCAAAAACATCAGTCAAAATAAGCATATCTGGTTTAAGGTAAAGTTTTAAATAGTCCCATAAGTTTTGACAATCAAACGTATTCCATACATATAACTGCATGAATGTAGTTTTCATCGGAACATGATGTGTTTGTCATTTGATTGGTAAAAGCTAAACTTCTTTCGTCAAGTCTTTCAAAGGAATTTAAATACTCATAGGGAAAAACTCCCTTTCGGGTCATAAGTTTAATGTTTTCATTATTATTGAATTCTTTTTTTATATGAAACAAATCATTTTCATTTAAATTTTTACATAAAGAATCAATGCTAGAAGCCATAAATCTAAAGTTATCGAGAAAACGTAAATAAAATGAATGATTTTTATCTATTGTAATTTTTTTAGATAATGAAATATAACTTTCTTTATTCAAAGGAATGACACCAATAAGCCCATTCACTTCGTTTAATTCTTTAAATAAAAGATGGCAATCATAGCCGAAAAAATTGTAAAAAAATGTAGGAAACAAATTTAGTCGCCTATATAATAAATTACATTCAGAATGGGCGGGTCCTCTATAATTACCAGTAAAGTGATAATTGTCTCTAATTTTATCATTAAAAGCTAAATGCTTACCACATATGTGACAATTTTCCTGAATTAATTGTTGAAGCTGCTCATCAAGTGTTAACAGATTCATTGGCTTTGGCATCATAAAAATATTTTTATATAATTCACTACATGTTTTTGTTAACGATATGACAAATTCCTTAGCATAGTTAGCTCCAACAAACTATTGTAACAGCTTTGACTATCATCAAAAGAACATTTAATGTAGTACGAGAAAGTAACTGGAACATGTTGATGAATTTGAACATTTGTTGTTGAAGACATCATTGGATTAAAACTGCATGTTGCAATAGGTTATAAAATACTCTCAGACTCGACATAAATAACAAAAGGTGTTTCTAATTGTTGTTAATAATTTTTAAACTCGAGTGTATTTTTCTCAATAGATGGAATCTTTGTAATGACTTTATTGCACTCAATTTTGTGTAAATCACGCTGTTGTAATGTATAAAAATGTTGCAAGCACATATTACAAATATAAATTTCATGTATATGTTTTGTTACAGAACTACTTAATCTTTATAAATTTTTAATATAGACAAAATGAAATTTATCATCCTTTTCCAAAGTACAAAGTACAAAGTTATATGGTATTTTTTCACATTTTCTTAGATAGAATGGTTCTACAACCTCATATTTTTTATTAATGACTTCCAGTCCAAACAAATTAATACTTATTTCACTATTTAGTTCTTCAAATAAATTTAACTCGTTCAATTTGGCTGGAAATTGCATAGTGCTAAAATTAAGGTGTCGTACATCACCAAACTCTAGCTCGACTATGGGTAGAGAAATATTCTTAAGTTTATATGAAGATGTTCGTTCAGCATTTTGAATACAAGTTTGTAAAGCTGATACTAAACACCACTTCAAACAGAAGTTATCTTTATTTTGAATATTAATGCATGCTTTTTTGTCTTCTATGCTTTTCGGTAGTTTAATATAACTAAACACACGTATTGGTTCAAATTTATTCATATTTATTTCAATATGTAAAATCCTGATTAACGCCCAGCCACTGTCTTTTTCTTGGAAGTTTTCTGCTTGTTGTTGAATAATTTCTTTAGCCTTTTCAAAAAAATCATTAAGATCATCTGCTTGTGTAATACTAAACATTCGAGTTTGAAAATATTTGATTGATATATTTTCAAACTCTTCTTCTGTTGGCTTTATATATTCGCCAAAAAACTCAAGATTTACTTTTATAACGTTGTGCTTTTTTAATGATTGCATCAATAATTCAATTATACCGGTCTGAGCATTTTCCAGAAAATGTGATGGGTTTAGTATGCTTTCATCATCATTATCTCTAATAAACGTTTCTATTCTATTTTGAAAACATTCATCAATATGTCTAACATTAGATCTAATTACTTCTGCCGCATTACTTTTATGCTTATTTGTTCGGATCTGGTAGTTCCACAAAGTGTTTGTAACGTTTGATTTACACTTACTGCAAAATTTTACATTTTCCAAATTTTTTTGATGTTTTAATAAACTATCATTTCTATTAAATGATTTTTTACATATTTCACAATTATGTTTTAATTGTGTTTCACATTTATGGCCTTTTAAATTGTCAGATCTTGTGAACCCTTTTTCACATTTATCACATTCCAATTTAATTCATTTGTTTTCTGAACTCATTTTTTTTTTTTTTTGTTAGTGTCCTTTTCTTATATGAAAACAATATTAACTTAGTCTTAAATTCAGTGATTTAACACGTCAACTCAAGAAGTCAGTTGTATATATATATACAAATTTTTCTAATTCTATATAGATAAACCTTATAAAACTTAAAGTTCTAATCCAATGATGTCTTCCTTTCACTTTTTAATATAGTGTTATGATAAAATAACATAAAAAATTTTGTTTATATCTTAATATAGATTATTCTTAAGACCGATTCTGGTAACGTATTTCCGGAGGACAGGTTCCGGTAACGGACTTCCGGAAGACTGGCTCCTATAACGTTCCCGGGTCTGGGCCCGAGTGCCTGTGCGCCCGGAGGGGCTGAGGGCCCAGGCCGGGTAAACTGTTTTTGTAAATAATTATATAAAAATATTTTTATGATGCCAAAGCCAATGAATCTGTTAACACTTGATGAGCAATTTTTAATGATAGAATTAGAGACAATTGTCACTTTACTGGTAATTATAGAGGACCCGCCCATTCTGAATGTAATTTATTATATAGGCGACTAAATTTTTTTCCTATATTTTTTTACAATTTTTTCGGCTATGATTGCCATCTTTTATTTAAAGAATTAAACGAAGTGAATGGGCATATTGGTGTCATTCCTTTGAATAAAGAAAGTTATATTTCATTATCTAAAAAAATTACAATAGATAAAAATCATTCATTTTATTTACGTTTTCTCGATAACTTTAGATTTATGGCTTCTAGCATTGATTCTTTATGTAAAAATTTAAATGAAAATGATTTGTTTCATATAAAAAAAGAATTCAATAATGGAAAAATTAACTTATGACCCGAAAGGGAGTTTTTCCCTATGAGTATTTAAATTCCTTTGAACGACTTGACGAAAGAAGTTTAGCTTTTACCAATCAAATGACAAACACATCATGTTCCGATGAAAACTACATTCATGCAGTTATATGTATGGAATACATTTGATTGTCAAAACTTATGGGACTATTTAAAACTTTACCTTAAAACAGATGTGCATATTTTGACTGATGTTTTTGAAAACTTTCGAAATATATGCTACAAAATTTATTCTTTAGATCCTGCAAATTTTTATACTACCCCAGGTTTGTCATGGGCAGCTATGTTAAAATTCACGGATATCAAATTACAATTATTAACTGATATTGGTATGTATAATTTCCCTAAAAAAAGATACGTGATGAAATTAGTCAGTGCTCACTTAAACATTCAGTAGCAAATAATAAATTCATGGGAGAATCTCAAATTCTAATTGTTCGTTCAAAATTGATTTATTTTGTTTTATAGCTTTTTTAATTTCTAGAGATTTCAATAAATCCAACTTTTTACCTTTTTTATCAATATGTAAGATTTTCAGCTTATTTATATTGCTAGAATGGTTTTTTTCCATAAAGTGATTGGCAAAATTGGACTTGGAATCCACTTTATTAAGTTCGCTAATGTGTTCAGAAAAACGAATCGCGAAATTTCTACCTGTTTGCTATATAGGACAAACAAAAATTGTCAAAAATTCAGGTACTGTCAAAAATTCAGGTGTATAAGAAATTTTAATAAAGTTATATAAAAAAGTTAGTTTTAATAAAAAAAATATAATTTAAAGATCAATAAAAAAAAAAATATATGTACAATTTAAAACAACAGGAACAAACTTATTTTTTATTATTACAAAAAGAAAATCGAATCTTAAGTGTGTTTAATCACTTTTAGCTTAGCGAAGTTTTTAAGCTGTTGAAAGCTTTAAATAAAACCAGAGACAAATAAAAAACGTTTGTTAAATATAAAAATATAATTGACAGTAAAACTTTAGATAAAATTTGAATTCTGATTATTTATAACTTTTAATTTAACTATAAAACTTCTCAAAGTTCATTATATTTCAACCGTTTAGCTCAAAACTTTTAGTATTTATTTTATAAATAATATATTTATTATAACAAAACATTTCATTTAAAATTATTTTGTATACATTTCTTTATGTACCTATTCAAATCAAACTTTTTTTTCAAGTAAATATTAAAGTTTAAACTTTAAAAATAATAAACTTTAAAAACTTTTCATATCTTCACCTTACTAATTTTTTTGCATAAGGTTAGGAGGACTTAAATTGTTATAATTGAATATAAATTTGAGTTTTGGTAAATATGTTTAACATTTCTTAATAATTTTGTATTTAAACCAAACTTTGAAATTTTTAAACCCCAACTTTAAAATCTTTTCATATTTTTATCCCTATTTAAAATATTCAGCACTATAGCTTAAGTCTTTTAAATTTCAAATTAAAACATAACTGATGTACTAACCACTAAGTTAAATTTAGAATAATCAATAAACTTTAATAATAATAAACTTTAAAAACTTTTAAACCAAACTTTAAAAACTTTTCATATCTTCACCCTACTAATTTTTTTCCATAAGGTTAGGAGGACTCAAATTGTTATAATCGAATGTAAATTTGACGTTTGGTAAATATGTTTAAACTTTAATAATAATTTTGTATTTAAACCAAACTTTGAAATTTTTAAATCCTAATTTAAAATATTCAGCACCATAGCTTAAGCCTTTTAAATTTCAAATTAAAACATAACTGATATACTAACCACTAAGTTAAATTTAGAATAATCAATAAACTTTAATACTAATAAACTTTAAAAACTTTTAAACCAAACTTTAAAAACTTTTCATATTATCTTCACCCTACTAATTTTTTTAAATAAGGTTAGGAGAACTAAAATTGTTATAATAGAGTGTAAATTTGACTTTTGGTAAATATGTTGAAACTTTTATAATAATTTTGTATTTAGGCCAAGCTTTGAAATTTTTAAACCAAACCTTAAAAAGTTTTCATATTTTTATACCAATTTAAAATATTCAGCACTATAGCTTTTTTAATTTAAAATATCAAAGACACAATCCTATTTACTCATTTTGCATACTTTTTCGACGAATATATGCAAATAATTTTTTTGCATACTTTTAGGAGGACTTAAAGCCTTAAAAAGCTCCTCCTGCACCAGAACCGGCATATCCATACTACTGGTAGATGTGTCTGGTGTTTCGTTAACACTTTGCTCCACACGTCCAATATTTTCCGCAGTGCGAATTAAACGTGGCCTACCGGTTCGAAGCAAATCTCTTACGGTGTCATGTTGGTGGTGACGATCAACTAAGCAACGAATTATTGGAGACAATATGCTCTTTGCGTTAAAATAATTGATCGTTGATTTAAATAATAAAATTCTATTATGCTGGTTCTTTGTTCAGTTGTGAATCTCTCGATTATTTTTTCTCCAGGTGTTATTTATATAATCTGAAAAAAAAAATTAAAAAAATATATAAAAGGAAAAGTTATTAAATTTTTAAACCCCACTTTTGCCAATTTTTGTATTATAACTAGAAATATTAGTATGAACATTGGAATCATTAGAATGTAAACCTTCAACGAAACAAAAATTAAGAACATATTAAGGAAGTTCTATTAATCATAAATGTGCTGTGTGTCAACAAGACCACAAAATTTATCAGTGCGAAAATTTTAAGGGCTATAATGAACAACATAAATTCGAATACGTTACAAAACAAAATTATGCGAAAACTGTTTAATGCCAGGATATTTTACAATAAACTGTAAATCTTCATTTACGTGCAAAATATGCAACAAGCGTCATCATACAAGTTTACATAGAGATATACCTGCCAATAACAAACCAAGGATAGTAAAGGAATAATCTAGAAACGTTCAAATATCAGCACACTACTCTTCTATTCGTCATATAGCAAAAACTTTTAGCAACAGCACTCTTTGAAATACAAAGAAAAGATGACAATTACATTAAACTCAGAGCACTAATTGATCCGTGCTCTGAGGCAACTTAAATGACAGAAAAAAAGGCACAACAGTTGTAGCTGAACAAACATAAAACGTCTGCATCTATATCAAGCATAGGTACATTAAAATGTGGTATATCTCAACACATGATAGAAATCAACATTCGTTCAAAACTTAAACCAAATACTTACATATATGTATGCGTTTGTATTGTATTTTTTTTTTCCTAAGCGAGGTAGGAATCTTCCAAAGACGCCAAGAATTACCCCTTGGTAGTGTCAGATTCTTACTGACTAAACCCACCTCCCCCTGTAGCCAATATAGTGGGATAAAACCCTTACCAGCGAAAGCAGTATGTTGGCTAGGGTGTAGGGATAGGAAAGGATAGGAAAATGGATACGGAAACATTGAATTGGGAGTGGGACTGTAAGGAAACAATGAATCCGCCTATTATTATTATTTTGCTAACAGTGACCAAAGCCGTCACAACAGTTACAACATGTAGTAGTAGTATATATATTACTACTTGAGGTAATTATTGAAGGCAACCCCTGTCACTGTCGCTGTAGTGGCTGTTATTATTGGTGTTAATATTCTTATTAATATTATTATTATTTTACTACAGAGTCAGCGCCATCAGTGGATTACAACATGCAGCAGTATATAACACCTTACTTGTATGATATAACCAAAGATAGCCCCACTGTAGTAGCTATTATTATTATTACTATTATTCTTATTATATAATTATTGTTATATTATTACTATTATTATTATTATTAATATTGTTGTTACTATTATTATTATTATTATTTTACCACAAAGTCAGCGCCATCAGTGGATTACAACGTGCAGCAGTATATAACACCTTACTTGCATGATATAACCAAAGATGGCTCTACTGTAGCAGCTATTATTATTACTATTATTATTATTATTATTATAGTTATTGTTTTATTACTATTACTATTATTATTATAATTATTATTACTATTATTATTATTATTATTATTATTAATATTATTATTGTTCTTATTATTAATATTAATTATACGATATATATTATTACGATATAAAAATACTATATATTTTTTATTTATGACCTGACCGGGGTTAGAACCCAAGACCCTTCGATTGAAAGGTTGTCGACTTAACCACTGCGCCATGAGTCAGATTACATATGCGTTTGTTTGTTTGTATTACATATGCGTTTATATTGCCTAATTTAACGAGTTATCTGTCATCAGAAAATTTTACACCCTATCAGTCCTGGGAACACATTAACGGCCTAACATTGTTAGATCCTTACTTTTCCAATCTAAACCGATATATATTTTTTATATTCAGAACAAGTATTTATGGGCAGGCTATTTTAAACCATGTAATTAAGGGGAAAAGGAGTAAGCTAATCGCTCAAAAAACAGAGTTAGGATACATCCTGAGAGGAGAAATCATGTGAGAATAATCAGCAAATTAAATACAGTGTCATGTTAGTGAAATTGATATCGGAAAAGAACTGTCAAAATTTTGGGAAAGCAAAGAGCTTAGCCCGCAAAAGCTGTCTTCAATTGAAGAAATTGAATGTGAGAAATTCTATCAGACAACACATCGTCGAGCGGAAGATGAAAATTGTACGGTTCGATTACCTATAATTACCAAAAGAAACAACCAAATAGATCACATTTTAATGGTTCCAAAGAACTGACCATGGCAAGATTAAATCAAGTAGCACGCAAATTTAAATATGATTCATTACTCGAAAAAATGTATAAAGATTTCATGAATGAATAAAGCAACTTCGGTCATATGCTACTAACACAAGATGACAATCAGATTAAATATTACTTACCACATCATTCAATATTAAAAAACAACAGCTCAACCTCCAAATGAAGAGTAGTTTTCGACGCCTCCGCTAAACGAAGCACTACAAAAATCTTAAATGATTTTATGAAGGCCGCACCAAATTTGCAACAAAACTGAGTATGGCAAAAATATAAAATTATTTTCACAGCTGATACTTAGAAAATGTATCGCCAAATAAAGGTAGATAGGAGAGATGAAGATTAGCAAAGAATTCTTTGGCGCAATTCAACAAGAGAGCAATTAAGGATTATAAATTAACAACGGTTACATACGGAACTGCCGCAGCACCCTATCTAGCAATTAAAACATTACGTCAACTGGCTGCAGATGACGGTCACTTATTTCCGTTGGCAGCTAAAGCAATTTTAAATGATAGATATATGGATGATGTTGTTTCAGGAGCAGATTATTATTTTTTTTATTTTTTTATTTTTTTTTTATTTCAGATAATTTTACAATGTATATAAAATTATGTATAAGAAATTAAATTAAAAGTAAAACTACAAACTAATAAACAAAAATTTACAAAATTTAAATTTAATTTTTTTGGTTTAACTTACTTTTTACTTATTTCAGTCTTTACTTTATAAAATGTTTTACATGTTCTTCAAGTTTTCTATTGAATATTTGCAATTTCTGACATTTCTGACTAATTTCTATTGGTAATGAATTAAACATTTTAATAGCACTGCATCTTAAACTTTTTTGTTTCATTGTTGTTCTAGCCTTAGGAATTTTTTTTATTTCTAGTATTTTATTTATGAATATTTTCTCTATTTTTTAAAATTAAGTTTGATTTAAGATTAGTATTTAGAATTTTATAAATATATTTGCATTTTTCAAAGTAGATTAATTGGTTTATATCCAATTTATCAATAGTTTTTTAAAGGTAATTAGTACTAGTTCTGGGATTACATTTGAAAAGATTTTAAGCGCTTTGTTCATTAAAATACCAATTTGGTTAATATGAAAATTTGAGCACATATACCTATTATACCTTATTCTTGATTATACCTTATTCTTGAAAGAATGTGCCCATTATAGATAAGCTTAGCTGCATATTCGGGAATGCCGCCAGATCTTTTTATAGCCAATATAATAGGCATCACTTTTTTCTTCATGTTTTTTATATGATTGTCCCATTTAAAATTATCATCAATTGTTATTCCAAAATATTTTACATTATCTACTCTTTCAATTGTTGTATCTCTTATTTTAAGAGTAATATTTCCATATAATTTTATCATATAATTTTAATTTTTAGTTTTAAATAATAAATAATTGGTTTTTTTAGGGTTTATGCAGAGTTCATTACAATCAAGCCAATTGCATATTGAATTAAGATCCTGATTTAGTATGTTTTCCAGTTTTTTTACCGATTTTAGTATAACCTGCATATTCATTATAGTTTAAAATAATATTACTCTTTGGTATATTCATAATATATAAGAGATATAAAAAAGGTCCTAGGAGAGAACCTTGTCGTACACCAGTTTTTATAGTAAGTTTTAAGTTAAGTTTTATAGTAAGTAATTGCGGATTCCGTACCACTATTTTCTAGGAAACCATATTGATTTGGATCAAAGCCTTGAAATAAACTTTTTTATGCTTATATTAATTGCTTTTTCAAAAATTTTGGAAATTAAATTCAATATGGAAATTGGTCTATAATTTCCACATTCATTTTTTGAACCATTTTTATGAATCGGAACTATATATGCTTTTTTTAATGAATCTGGAAATGGTCCTTCCATAAAGCATTTATTGATCAATTTTGCTATATGTTGTTTGATGATGTTAGCTAATTCTTGTAAATCCTTTACTATTATTTTATCTAGTCCTGGAGCTGAATTTTTGTGTAACTTCATAATGATTTTATAAATCTCTGTTTATGTAACTGGGATTAAAACTAACGTTTGGTTATTTCTTTTAAGTTGAACAGAATTATTATTTACATTATTTTTTTTCATTCCTTTAATGACGGATTCTCCTACTTCATTAAAATTTCATTTCATTACCTTTTTCTTTTATTTCCAAATTATGAGAATACAAAACTACATTATAATCTGAAAACTAAAACTATATATCCAAAGTTTAATTCATTAAATGTTAATATTAGTTATACAATTCAAAGGAAATAATAAAACGGTCCATCTTTTATACTGATCTATAAGTGACGATGGATGCGACAAATTAAAAACTCTAAAGCAATATATTATTTTATAATAAAAATAAAATAACTTACAAATTAACAATGAGGTTGATAAAAAAAATATAAAATATAATACAAATAAATGCAAAAGTAAAATAAAGGAAAAACGAGGAAGAATACAGTTGCCTTTGTCAACTCTTAGATACTCGTACGAACCGTTAGTATGTTCACAGCCTGTCACTCTGCTTACAATATTATTTTTTTAATATTTTAGTATTTTAAAATAATTCGGGTGAATTTTATAATTTCTAGTACTATGGGTTGTACATATATTCAAACATAAAGATTATTAATCCAAAACTTTTTCAAATATTCTATAGTACCATTTAATACTAAGCGGTAAATGTATATTAAATTTACTTAGTACAAAATAGTAAATATAATTTTAAATATTATATTATATTATATTTAAATATTCCATTGACAGAATAATTTCTTATAAGTACAATAAAATACATATATGTATGTAAATACGGCGCTATATAATATACATCTATACTCTTATCATTCACTCACTAGTGACATATACGATATGTAAATAAACATATTATATAAGTATGTATATATATCAATATCATATAAAAAAAATTTTTCAAGCAACCGTTATGTTGTTTATTTAAATACATTTTTTTGTACTACGCATTATATCTTCAACAATTTCAAATTATCGAGTAAAACAAAATGCAAACAATTTGTTGAAGAAATTTGTTAGAAAATTTGAAAAAATCAAGTAACACTTTCGTCAATTATAAAGTAACCCTATATTATTACAAAAAGTTGTTAACAGAAATAAGAGTATAATGTTGAAGCTTTAATTTTTGTGTATTACTTCAAAAAAATTTTAACAGGTGTTCAAGTTACAGGTGTTTAAAAATAGGAAATTTTCAGTTTTTGACCCCTTACAGCTCCTAAACGGGGAGTGATACAAAAAAAATTTCTGAAATGACTCATACTTACTTTCAAAGATCTAACTTCTGTCAAAATTTGAAGTTTCCAACTTAAACCGTTTAAAAGATGGAAGGGTTAAAGGATTTTGCAAAATTTTAGTTTAGCATAACGGTAAATTAAGACACCATATGCCACAAATATATATTTATTGTATATATATTTTTAAAGCTAATAAAAGTAGTAATCGTTTTCCGTTTCCAAAATGAAGATATACCTTATACAACTTGTGCTATAACAATTTAAATATAGAGCTTTTTTGAAACTTTGGGGAGCTGTTGCTCCGTAACGGGTGGGGCTACAAAAAAAAGTTATTCAAAATAAAATTAATATTTTTGTGAGATCTATCAGCAGTTAAAATTTCATAGCTCTATTTCAAAAAAAATGTGGGGATCTAAAAGTTAGGTGTTCGAGAGCTACCCTAAGTTTTGGTCCAAACTCAACCAAAAAAAATAGGGAACCTACAAATTACTCCCATAATATTTTGTGTAAATTTCAAGATTCTAGCTTTCTTAGTTTTTGAGTTAGCGTGCTGACGGACGGATGGACATGGCTCAAACGTCTTAGAATTTTTTTCTGATCCGATCCATACCTTTGAAGGTATATCTAGCTCGCTTATTTCGAAGTGTTACAAACGGAGGAGTAATTTTATTATACCCGATCCTATCGTACGGGTATAATTATAATCACTAGGACAATGAAATTTGAGGATTTACTAAAATTATATTAAGTTAACCGATAAATACTCGATGTCTGAGTTGTCAAATTGAAAAAGCTAATGACGTATATTTGTTGAAAAAGAAAATGGATTTCTATCATTTCTTATAAAAATAGGAAGTTTGTTCAAAATTTTTGGAGCAAAAATATCAAAGAAGTGACCAAAATGTGAAGTACGGGCTTTAGGAATCGATGCAAAGTTGCCATTATTGATTGTTAAATTATAGTTTAAAATATGGCGTTGAGTTAGATAGCCCGACTTAATAAAAAAGATATTCAGCATTCAGATGTCGAAGCGGAAGAATATTAAGTTCTTTAAAAGGAAAACTAGAAGAAAATCGACTTTTCCTTGAAATAATTCGAACGGCATGCTTATGAGAATATAGCATACCACTAATTCTGCTGAAATATGTTCCACCCCAACAAGTAATCTCATACTGAAGTTTTGAGTTATATAAATATACCGATTTTAACAGTTCCAAAGAAGAAAACTTCTGTAGGTGAAAACAATTTCTATTTACATTGTTAAGACTTTTCTTCAAATGAGAACAGTGATCTAACTATTTTAAACCATCATCAATTAAAATTCCTAAATATTTGAATGTTTTGACACAATCAATAGTAAAACAACAAGAAAAATATTCATTAAAAGAAAAATTAAAAGTGTTATCTAAGAAAATTGGAAACTAGGAGAGTGGAAAGATAATGAAAAATAAATTTTTTTTTTTTTTTTTTTTTTTTACGAGGGTTGGTGGAAAACTCGAAAGTCACCAAGAGGAACTGCACGTGCTTCCTCAGGGTAGGGTTGGACTTTAACCAAGCAAAACCACCCCCATTTTAAAACCAAACTTTAGGATGGAACCTTTAATACGAATGTACAGTTTGGTTTTGTGGATAGGGATGTGGGAAAGATAATTTGGAAAATTGGAATTGGGAAATTTGGATCATGGGGGATAGGTAGGAAAATTTGGAGAGACATTTGAAGAAAGATGTTAATGTTCTTCTTAAACTTAAGTAAATCCTACACATAAGAATTACCAACTTTAGGGAACACATGCGATGGTATATGGTTCCACAAACGGGACGTCCGCATAACAAACGAATTTCCATAGGCTAGCATAGGCTATTTCGCCATCTTGATAACTGTTGCCCTCCTTGTTTCTCGTTGGAAAACTTTGAGTGGAGGCATTAGTTGTTTTATTTCTTTAGAACAAGTATTAATCCCTGCGAGATACCTATAAAACAAAGTCAGCGACCCAACTGTGCGACGATGGCTGAGTGGAGTGAGCATTGAAGTTACACTGGGGTCGTTGATCAAACGAATAGCTCTGTTTTGCACATTATCTAAATAACCCAGTGCTGTTTGAGGCCCTGCAGCCCAAATGTGTGCATTGTACTCCATTTTCGGCCTAATGTACGTTTTATAGATATTGAGAAGATCAGATGCGGAAAAGTAAGTTTTGCAGCGATACAAAAAACCCAAACATTTAGCTTCATTCTTAGCTATACCAAAAATGTGATTTGACCAAGTCAATTTTTGGTTTAACCCGATGCCCAGCATGTTTAAGTCCGTTGAATGCTGCAAGACCTCTCCCTGAAATAATAGGGTAGGCACAGTAGTGGCAATTTTCCGCCAGATCAGACAGCATTGTGTTTTTTTGGTGTTGAACTCAACTCTATTGACTTCACCCCATGTTTGAATTTTTGCTAAATCGTTATTTAGCTCACTAATAGTGAAATTTTTTGCTGTTGTATTAATCTGATGATTAATGTTACAGCGGCTATGAAACTCATAGGAAGCTACAAGGGTGCTGTCGTCTGCGAAACTATGGATCGGATTTGAGGTTAATGAGAGTAGGTCATTGATAAATATTAAGAAGAGAGTTGGGGATAAAACTGATCCCTGGGGGACACCAGCATTTATTTTGAATTTGTCAGATGAATATCCATCGACCAGAACACGAATCGTAATGCTTTGACCTAGCAAAACCTAGACCTAATGCTTTGCATTTTGCCAATAGAGCATCGTGCCAAACTCGATCGAAAGCCTTAGAAATATCAAGAGCCACAACATCAGACTCACCAGAATGATGAAGGGTGATGCTTAGCTTCTCACAAAGGTAAGTCATGAGATCACCGGTTGAACGACGTGCTCTGAACCCGTATTGACGATCATGAAGCAAACCTTTGTGATCCAGGTATTTCAGAAGCTTTCGGTTCACTATTTTCTCCATTACCTTGGAGAAAATATTACCTCCATTACCTACCTTACCTTTATAGCAATAGGGCGATAGTTGAAGGGATCGTTTTTATTACCTTTTTTGGGAATTGGGAAAACATGTGCAATCTTATATTGGGTAGGATGAATACCCGAAGTGAAGTCTCCTTAGAAAAGGAGAAAAGGTTGCGCAGAGGTTTTGAAATAGTGGCGTAGGTATTTTTGAGCACCATGGTGGTTATACCATCTGGGCCGGCTGAATTGCTTGTATCAACATTTTTTAAGATTTTCATCACCGTCCGCGTCCTAAAGTAAATTTTACCGAAGGAGCAACCAGCTCCTTGAACAGAAGGTGGCATCTGAGCTGACTGTGACAGTGTCGAATTAAAAGCGAACTGCTTGCCAAATAAGATCGCTTTCTCTTTAGAATCTGATACGGTTCTGTTATTATTATCAATAAGTGGTGGAAAGGAAGACCCTCTAACGTCTTCCTTTAGATTTTTGGCAAATGACCAAAAAGATTTACCATTCTTTGGCATGTAGATGATTTTACGTTTCAACCTTTGGTTGAACAAGAATTTTTGCTTATTGATAACTCTCTTGCACCTGTTTCTCACCACTATATAGTTGGCCCTGTGCGCCTCCGACCTATTGTTTTGGTACAGTTTAAAAGCCTCCTCTTTTCTAGAAAAGGCTTCTTTGCAAATACGATTAAACCAAGATTTGGGACTCCTTTTAACAGATTTCATGAAATGATGGATGAATAACCTCATTCCAAGTAAAATAGTTTCACTAATCGCATTTGCAGCAAAGTTAACATTTCTGTTGCGGAAGCAGAATGACCAATCAAAGGCTCTAAAAAAGTTGTTAAGGCCCTCCCAGTCAGCATGGCTGTAACGCCAAACTGGTTTCTTGGGAGGGAACCTCTGGTTGGAGATTGGGCTTACCCGGAAACTTGTGTTAACCAAACAATGATCGGAATTACCAAGGGGGCAACCAACTGAAACCACATATTTTTCAGGGTGTGTGGTGAGAAACAGATCCAAGAGGTGACCTTCATGATCAGCACGGTCCGGGATCCTAGTAGGATTTTGGACAAGTTGAGAAAGGTGGAACAGTGTGGAGAATAGTTCAACTTGTTTCCCAATTGAGTTGTGACTAGGGGAGATGTTGCTAGAAAAACGAAGCCAGTCCCTGTTATGAATGTTGAAATCTCCCGCCAGGACAATTTCAGTTTCTGGAGATGCGTTCAAAATTTCATTGATCTGGTTCGATAGATTTTCAATTTCCATAGCAGTTTCTTGTTCATTTGAGTTGGGTGATCTGTATAGAAAACAGAAATGTATGACATGCTTTTCAACGAGAATTTTGACCCAAATGTATTGAAAGGTTGGGCTAGAATATTTATATTTTGGAAGTGTGTTGAAAGCGATGTCATTTTTTATATAGACAGCGATACCTCTTTTGGGTACGAAGTGTGAAATAAGTGAGTAGCCGGTAACATTAAATTTATCTTTGTGGTTACTGACTTGTGTTTCACAAAGGGCTAAGACTGCTGGTTTAATTAAACTAAAATGGCAATCGACGGCATGAAAATTAGTTTGCAACCCGCGTATGTTACAGAAATTAACATTAAAATTGGTAATTTTGATGGAAAAAAAAAAGATTTAGTATAGAAGAAAAGTTAAAATAATAAATAGTAATATTAAAATTGAAATCTAGTTTAAAATTAAAATCAAACGCAAAATTAAAAGAAATCAGAGTTGAAATTGTAATTACACTCTTAACAATATCAGTTTTAATTTTTTTGCACAATTTTTTATAAAATAATTTACGACGCACATTATTAGGATAAGATTTTGCTAAATAGAACATTTTATTCCTGTGTTGTATTAAGTGTAACAAGGAATGAGTCATCCAAGTCATCATTTAATCTTTTTTCGGAATTGCGAACAACTTGATGTGAACAATTATTAATATGACCAAATAGAATTTCAATGAATCTAGCATAAGCAAGAGAAGCGTCAGAAGAACTCTATACATAATTCCAACACTCAAATCTTAATCTATCCCTAAGTGCAGCAAAATTGATTTCAGGAAAATTATATGAATTAGTTTTTCTATATTGAAAGTTAATACTATCTGAAATAAAAGATAAAGAAATATAGATAAAGATAAAGAAATAACAGATAATAGATAAAGAAATTAAGCAATGATCAGACATGTCTAAATCCAAGAACTCACTCGAATACGAAAAAGTATTATTAAAAGCATTACGAAAAAAAATATGGTCAAGGCAAGTGCCGGAAGAGAGCCGTGCCGGTTCAAAAATAACTGAAATGAGACCCAACAAAGACAAAAAGGCTAGTAATTATCAACATCACTATTATTGTTCAATAAAATATTAATGTTAAGATCTCCTAATAAAATAAGATGTTTTGAAGATATTGTAGTTAAGAAACTTGATAAATCTTCAACAAAAGTACCAATAGTAATATTATGCAGTTTATGGATGCAAACAAAACAAATATTAACTCCACTAAAATCAATTAAAACTTCTAACAAATCAAATGAGACAAAATTGAAACTGAAAAACTTACAATTAAGATCACTTCTAAGATAAACAGCAACACCACCAGCATAATAAGAATCATTGCAACAGACTTTAATATTGAAATTAGGAATACAGAAATTATCTTTTTCCCCATCAAAACTCCAAATTTCTGTTAAGAATATGACGTCAGGCAATGTTACAAGTGTATAAAGATGTATAAAGTTCTTCCTCAAACTTCTAATATTATGATGAAAAACTAAAATTTTTGAAGAAGAATTATTCATAATAATGTAAATCAAAACGAATAGAAAATATGTTAGTTGTTTTGAAGACTATAAAAAAATAATCAATTAAAAAGTTCTACTTTTATAGTACAACAACAATAAGAAAAATTATAGTTTAACAAAATCATCAAAACAACTAATTTCTTTTTTCACCATTCTTTCTACGCATAAAGATTTTTGAGTTCCAGATCCAAAGAAATTCATAGCTCTTTTCTTGCTTTAATTGGCGAGCTCGATCGAACAGTAACCTTGAATACTGCGTCAAAGAATCGTTGATGTGAATTGGATTGTCCTTATTATCGGTTCCAAAAATTGGTGACAAAATTGCAATTAATTTTTTACTCTTCATTATTGAAATTTTTTTTTCAAAAGTTAAAAATTTAACACTCACAATATTAACATTATTTTTTTTTTGAAATTTGTTTATTTATATTATTATTATTTACTTTTCTAATATAGCATTGTGAAATGTCATTTTTTGAAATATTACTATGTAGCTTGAAAAAAAGAAATATAACTTTCTCTTTCACGTTGCTTTCATTTACTTTTGAAATGCCAATGATATCAATATCTTTTTTCCTTTGCAGTAATTCCGGCTTATTCACCTTACCTTCAAGAGAATTGATTTTCTCTTTTAAACAATCTCTTTTTACCAGTAAACTCTTAATTTGTGCATTATTCTCAGCAATTAAATTTCTCATCTCTAAATTTAAATTATATAGAGATGTGAGAGAAATATTGTCAGCAATATCACAAGATGCTGAAGGAGAAATAGAGAGCTGAATTAATAGAGTTAAGTGTAGATGGTGTAATTGTAATTACATCCGTATTAGATGAACTTCATATTTTAGTTGTTGAAGGTGGCTGTAAAACAGCATCAGCATTGAAAAGACTAAGAGAGATAGATGCGGAAGGTGGTAGTGTATTACTATCTCTAAGAAATGATTGACGTCTTTTATTACTGAAAATAACACATCTATATCCACTCTCAGAAGCTTTAAAAAAATCCAAATCTTCATTAGCAATTTTGGCACAACTACAGTGATAAAAAATATTACAATCTCAACAAGATATATATTGAACCTGATATATTAAATATTATTAAATAGATATATATTGAACCAAGATATATCTTTCAATTTGCAAATTCCGCAATTCATAATTTTTTATTTGTCGTATATCCCAAAAATTGTAAAAATTTATCCTTTATTCCAATTCTAATATGTAGACCAAATCCTATGGATTTTAAGTGATGAATGTATGACAATTCCCAATAACAATGCATTTACCGTAACAAAAATATGCATTTAACGTACCTATTTGCCGTTTCATTTTCATCTTTTGACCTTTCTCCGTTTATTTTTACTACACTAGTAATATGTTCAGAAATATCGTCATTAGAATGCCTTATAGTATTATTTAATACTTTCCACAGTTTTGTAGAGTTACTTCCGGCATTCTCAATACTTCTATTGATATGGTTTGTTTTGCCTCCTTTATTAATTTTTTCATCTTTTTCTTGAATTTTTTATATTTTACCGTTTTATCAGTGTACTCTGGATCTTTTTTCTTGTTATCATATAGTGTTTTTCTAATTTTTAATTTTTCATATATCAACGACGTTATCTAAGAATTATTTCTAGTCCTCACTGGCATTGAAGTTGTACATAAAACTTTTGCTTCCTGTATTATCTTAATTAACGTATCAATTTTAAAAATATTTGTATTTTCTATTTTATTATTTACAATTTGAGACATCTGGTTATAATCAGTTTTATCAGCAAAAAATATGTAGTTTCCTTTATTCCTTAGTTTATTTTCCAAATAATGGGGATGGGGCCTTGTAAAATGCACCAATTCTTTAGTTAGGTTGAGAATTTAAAATTTCGATTATATTAAAATTACAATTTGCATCTTTTAATACTTCAGTAAAGCTTATATTATCTTTTATAAAAGTGACCGTTACCCGGCTCTTGAATTGAAAACTGCCTTATAATTTGGAAGTAGTTTGGATAAGTCAGTTATAGTTTGGATAAGTCATGATTTCATTGCTGTATATCCATACTTCTGTAAGGATTATTATATCAATTGCTTTATATTCATTAATTACTGTTTCTAATTCAAATATCTTATTTCTCAAGCTGCATATATGTAGATACAAAATTTTTAAATTACCGATTTGTATATTATTTTTAGCATGAACTGTCATTACGGCCTACCAGTCAAATAATTTTGCCAGGAATCCCTAATTTTTTGAAGATGTTCCCTGTATTTATTGTAGGTGTGTTGTATATGCTGCTAGGTCTTTTTGTACCCCTTTACAGGAAAGTCCTATACTTATGATATTGGTAATATAATTCACTCAGTTCCTGATAATTCGTTGGTAATCCTTCCTGATTTATTAATACTTTGAGATTCGTTTTCGTTATATCTTCAAAAGATTCTTGCTCTCTCTTGCTTTCTGAGGACACTAGTACGAAATGGAAAACTCTTAATGTAACTACTACACTTTGGTCCGATACAATTAAGAATAACCAGCAAGGTAAAAAAAATAGAAGTTTAAAAATTAAAAATTAAATTTCTAATAATAAATTTATAAATAAAAGTACTAATAAAATAACACATTACAAAAAAACTGATAAACTAAACCACAACATAACCTTTCCTGCTTCTATAGAGTATGGTAACAGAGTTCCACATTTTAGATACAATAGTTTTTATAAATCCCATAACCAAAATACACAGAGAATATCTAAACAGTTTAAAAACTTATCACACAATCATAAACCAAACACTACACGTATTGAAATCAACCCAAACAATCATACTAAACAAGCATACAACTATCCTAACTTTAATAAAGGGGAAACATTGGCACCACAAAGCTTTATTAATTCACTTTATCCGCCTACGGTTCGTTTAACAAAAAAATTCTCACCGGATACGGACAATAATTGTGTTCTTGCTCGTTTACGTGATCATCGTGTGTATGAAAACGTAAAACTGTATCTTACATAGTTGCAAAATCAAGATGATAATGTGTGCATCGATGGCAAAACATTAATGAATACCAAGGTACTCATTCAGGCAGAAGGTTTACCATCTAACTTCAATGAGTATTTAATTTCTTTTTTCCACGAAACATTAAATATATCGAAGAAAGAGGTTATGTCTGATTTAGATTCCTACCGTAGTCATGTTTCCAATAAAAGAATGGAGTACATGCAAAGGACTAGAGAGACACACAGCAAATTTTTTCGATCCGTATCCTAATTTAATAAAAATAACAGAGACTTCTTTCACAAAAAATTTTTCAAATAAAATTTCTTTACAGAATCCTTCGATAATGAATCTTAAAATTTACTATCAAAATGTCAGAGGGCTTCGTACAAAAACAAAAAATGTCCTATTGAATTCTGCTATTATGGATTACGACGTCTACCTCTTGACAGAAACATGGTTAACCTCATCTATAAAATATTTGGAAATTGTTAATTCGTCTTATTTTGTTTTCCGAAAAGACAGATACAATTCTAGTGAGTTAGATCAAAAATTTATATCTTTAAAAGGCGGTGGAGTTTTTATTGCAGTTAAATCGAAATTTAATGTATCTGAAATTAATATATCCGTAAATGAATGCTTAGAGATAATTGGAGTTAAAATTCAACTTATCAATAAAAATTTGTTTATTATTAATTGCCATATTCTTCCAAATTCACCAATTGAAAAATACGAAACTTTTTGTTCCATACTGGAAAATTTGTCAACAAATCTACCTCTAAACTCAGAGATCTTCGTTTGTGTAGATTTCAATCTTCCAAATCTAGCGTGGAAACTACTGATGATATATACCTTCTGCCTATTAATGTTAATAATGATACGGAGGCTCATTTAGTAAACACTTTAAATTGTTGTAATATTCAACAAATTTCAACTATTACAAATCAACAGCATAAGCAACTACACCTTGTATTTTCTTCGGATTGGTACAACTCATTTATCATCCACCTATCTTTATCATCCACCTATTTCTTTTACATATTGCTTTAATTCCCCCCAAATAAATGACGCATATAATTCTAAAGCATTTAAATTAAATTTTAACAAGGCGAACTTTAACCATTTAAACACATATTTGAATTGTTTTAACTTTTCTTTAATTTTTGAAAATAGAAATATGGATTCCATGCTAGAAATATTTTATAATATTATGTATTCTGGCTTTGATATGTTTGTTCCGCGTATTCATATTAACGCATAAACAATAGTCCGCCCTGGTTTACCCCTAATCTGAAAAATTTGAAAAATCGAAAGAACAAAGCTTGCCGTAATTATTTAAAATCAGGACAAAATAAAGACTATATTAACTTTGTTAATTTATTTAACCATTTTAAAGCCGAAGTGGAAAACAGTTATATATGTTGATCGTACTTCTGCAAATTTAAAACGTAATCCTAAATTATTTTGGAATTTTATTAATTCAAAAAGGAAATACGATCAATTTCCTATTTACATGAATTTTAATGAAATCACAAGTAATAATTCCACTAAAATATCAGAGTTTTTTTGTAAGTATTTTTCTAGCACATTTTCCAATTCTGACTCCATCGTTGATACAAACTACTTCCAATATCTTAATAATAATCTTAAAATTTCTTTGAACTTTATTAATCTTGATCGAAATTTAGTAAAAACGTACTTGGAAAACATTGGTAATAATTCCTTACCTGGACCAGATTTAGTTCCAAAGATAATCTTATAAATTTGTGCTAGATCTCTCGCATTACCTTTGTCGATACTTTTTAGAAGTTCCCTACTAACAGACATATTTCCCGATTTATGGAAGGAAGCTTATATTAGACCAATACATAAAAAAGGTGGTTAAAATGATGTTACTAATTATCGTCCTACAGCCAAACTATCATGTATTCCAAAAATGTTTGAGAAAATAATTTTTGATAATATATATTTGAATTGCGCTAAAATTTTCGTACCTAATCAACATGGCTTTGTCAAAAAAAGGTCAACCGTAACTAACCTCGTTGAAACAACTTCTATATTAATTAATAATATGGAATCAAGAGCTCAAACCGATGTCATGTATAGTGACATGAGTAAAGCTTTTGATTTGCTGCCGCATGATATTATTTTGTTTAAACTTAAAAAATTAGGGTTCGCGAACTATCTTCTTAAATGGATTGAATCTTATCTTATTGATAGACATTACAAGGTTCTATTTATAGATATCGTTTCCTCTTCTTTTGTAGCAAACTCTGGCGTTCCACAAGGAAGTCATCTAGGTCCGTTATTTTTTATACTTTCAATTAATGATGTTGTTTCAAAAATTGAATATAGTCTTATCTACGCTGAATTATATTCTTATCTACGCTGACGACATAAAAATTTTCAAGAAAATCACTTGTGTTCAAGATAACATTCATCTTCAATGTGAATTAGATAATTTTGCTAACTGGTATACTAAAAATTTTCTTAAACTAAACGTAAATAAATGTGCAGTCGTATCGTTTTCGTCTGTTTATTCCCATTCTCCATGATTATTACCTTAATAATCAAATCATTCCAAAAGTAGAATTCATCAAAGATCTAGGTGTATATTTCGATAATATACTTAATTTCAGACTTTACTATAATTATATTATCAACAAAGTAAATTCAATGCTAGGCTTCATTAAAAGATGGTCAAAAGAATTTACTGATCCATACGTTACCAAATCTCTTTATATCAGCCTAGTTCGACCAAATTTGGAATATGCCAGCCAAGTATGGTCACCATATTTTAATATACATATTAATAGGATTGAATCAGTTCAAAAACACTTCTTAAGGTTTGCTCTCAACCATTTAAACTGGGATGATCCTAATAACTTACCTCAACTTCGCTCGTAAAAAGACGTAATTTAGCTGATGTTATTTTCCTTACGGATATTTTAAATAAAACTACGGATTCGATGTTCATTCGGAGTAAAATTTTACTAAACAGTAACACTCGATCTCCGGATATGTTCGTAATACCTTTTCATAGAACCATGTATGGGAAATTCGAACCAATCAACAGATTGCTAACTAAGGGAAATAAGTACAAAAATTAAATTAATGCATCAAACACTAAACAAAAACTCAAATCGCTCATATCAAACTTATAAATTCATAAATTCATAGTTACAAAATAAATTGTAAATTCATAGTTACTTATGCAATTTTATGAACTTACTCTAACTAATACAGTATTTAAAATTTAAAATAACAAGAATTAATTTAAGTTAATTTAAGTAAAATTTTGCAACATTGCATTAATTTGTTATATTAAATTGAATTAATTGTATTATTGCTTAAAAAAAAAAAACTTGTATAAGCTAATACATTTGAATATTTGAATTTTAATGTAAATTTAATTTTGTAATAAATAATTTTTAATAAATAAATAAATAAATAACAAATATCGTCTTGGTCATGGAAAAATGATAAATATAATCTTACATTATTATATATTCTATAATCTCGCAATCTTAATAATATATATATACTGTCACCATTTTCGACCGCTCTTTTAGTAAGTTTAACTATTGGATCATTGGATTTAAAAAACTTTTATTTACAATCTGTGAACTGAGCGGATATAGTGTTTCTCCTTTGTTCCAGTTGTGATATTTGGGCACCTTTGTTACATTTGAATTGTCTCTAGTGCTAACGTTTTCTTTACTATCATTAATTTCAACTATTTCTTTACTAATTTATTAATTTCATCTAGTTCATCCATTTTATTTTTACTAACATTGTTTTTACCACTATTTTTAACATTACTATTAGTAGTGTGTATATGTCGATTTTGACCCCATAGGGAGTCATTTTTTTGGGGGAGTAAAATTTTAATATTTTACTCAATATTTTAAATATTGTTATAAAAAGTAAAAATAGAACTTTTATGAATTTTTTTTGTTTTATTATAATTGTCAATCAAATACAACTTTGTAAAGTGTGTATTGTTGATGATGTCTGCTCTTGACAATAAATTGTCAATCAAAAACAACTTTGTAAAGTGTGTATTGTTGATGATGTCTGCTCTTGACAATAAATTGTCAATCAAATGTCAATAAATTGTCAATCAAATGGGACTTTGTAGAGTGTATTTGTTGATAATGTTTGTCCTTGATAAATAAATTATTGATGATAATGACATTGATAAATATAAATTACTACTAATAATGTATTAAATAATAAAATAAAGAAAGTTTGATATTACTATAAATACTGATCCATTTTGAAAAATAATTAATACAATTAATTTCTTACATTAAAAATAAAAAATGTCTTTTATTAAAAAGTTTATTAATATTTCCAAAAAGGGTCTTACTAATTATAAGAAATTAGAAGATCTGGAAATAAATAAATTTTATAAAATTAAAGAGTTCAAACTAGAAGAGGAAACAAAATATGGAAAAGCTCTTCTAGTAGGGTTAATTTTAAACGGAGAGACCGTTGGGGTATATTTACCCAAACGCTTTGCAAATATTATTAATACAAAAAAAAATATTAAGCAGCTCAAAGAGTTTGGAGGGTTAAAGTATTACGGACGAGATGAAGAAAAGAACATGGCAATGTTCGATTTCATATTAAAAAAGAATATAAAGCAAGGTAAATATGATGCTGATGATGATGTTGATGATAATGATAATGATGATGATGAGGATAAGGAAAAATATAGTAGTATAAGGGAAAAATTAAAAAGAAAAAATACAAACTATGTAAAAAATAAAAAAAGTAAAAAAATAAAAATGCAACAATAAAATATTTAGTTTTTGTTTTCTTATGTTTTAATTTTTTACAGACAACAGGTTTATCTAAGTAGAAATAGAGAATCTCTCTATTTTTTTCTATAAAACGAAGTTTTGTTAAAACTATTTTTCATTTATATATAATTTTTGAACCTTTTAGTTAAATTTATTTTTTAGAAAATGATTGTATTTACTCATCCATTCTCTATGATGGTAGCTGGTCCATCTTGTTTTGGAAAAACTACCTTTATAACTCAGCTAGTTAATAACTTAAATAACACTGTATTTCCAACGATTGATAAAATCATATGGTGCAATTGAGAAATAAATGCTATCCCAAAAAATTTGTAATTTGAAAACATAGAATATCAAAATACTATTCCCGAAACTATTGAAAGTGATAAATCTACTTTAATTATTTTGGATGATCTAATGCTCGACGCTTATGGTCAAAAAATTTGTGAATTGTTTACTAAGGGTTCACACCATCGTGATATTTCGATTATATTAGTTACGCAAAATATATTTCATCAAGGAAAATTTTGCAGAGATATTTCTATTAATTGTAAATATTTTGTTATTTTTAGAAATCCAAGAGATAAGTCTCAAATTTTACCGTTAGCACGACAAGTGTTTCCAGAGAATGTTAGAGAATTTCAAAGAGTATTTAACGAAGTTACATCACTTCCATATAGTTATATTGTTCTTGATTTTACTCAAGAGATCAATGATATATTTCGTATTAGAACACAAGATTTGAAGAAAGATTTTTCTGAATGTTACTGTTTTCCAAAGTAATTAACAATTGACAACTTATGTGAAAAAAATGAAGCGATTGAAGGAAAACCAACATACATTGCATGTATTAAAAAATAGTAAACAAAAGTTAAGAAACAATATACTTAAATACTGTGATTCAGAAGTTATTAAAGCGATTTGTGAAATTGTTATAAATACATTGAATGGAAATAATAAGATAACAAAAAGTCAACATCAACATTTAAAAAATTATAAAAACAAATTACGCTTTTTAGCTTGTCCAAAAAAAAAAAAAATTATAAACGAAAATTGTTAATTCAAAGTGGAGGATTTTTACCAATTTTAATTGGATCTGTACTTTCTGGGATACTTGGAAAACTTATTGAGTCATATCAAAAACAAAAATGAATAATTTACACCGAATGATTGTTTTACATCCTGATCAATATAATAAATTAAAAGATAACTTATTAAACGATAATGAGCTCAGCCAAATAGATAAGGTAATGAAAACAATCTTGTTAAACAAGAATTTGGATGATAGTCAAAAATGGCATTTATATCGAAACCAACTGGTAAAATTAGGTGATAAGAGAAGAAAGCAATTATTAAGAAACCCTGTTGAACCACTTATGACTAATGAAAACCTTCAAATAGGAGAAGAAACACCATCACGTATTTATATGAGAAATATGGGTACACAAACATCTAGAACTATCAAAAAGCATAAAGATACACAAACCAAAACGAAAAAGTTTGAGGATGCTTCAATGCAAACAAATCCGTATGAGGATGTTTATGAAACAGAACCATTAGAGAATTCACAAGAATATAATAAGGATTCAATTATTGTAGATAATGATTCTGATTATAGTGATAATGTCTTTACCGATGAAAATATTAAAAAACGAGCGTTATCTGCCGCTTCTTCAGGATCTCTTTTAAAGGAACGCAAATCTACAAATAGTTCAGCAGTTCGAGTATTTGAAACAGATGACGGTTCAGTTATATCTGTTCCTCTCTTTGACAAACCAAAGAAACAATATTCTTTGCGATCAGAATATAAAACAAAATAAAGAGAATTAAATTTCCCTATCCGTAAAAAACAAAGCATTACAAAATCAAAGGAAAAAAATTTAAAAAATTTAAAATCTACAAAAGAATATAATTGGACATCATATACATAGATAATTATAAAGATGGATGAATTTTATGTAACTTTATTAAGTAATTCTTCAGAAGTTATGTTTCCTGAAAATACTCTTTCCCAATTCACAAACAAAATATCTCGACGTATTGACCTCAGGAATGAAAATTGGAAAGTTGGTTTAACTGAGTTTTATTGTAACGATTTTCTTCAAACAGATAAATGTGAACGTACAAATTGTGTATTAATTTCAATAGGAAAAACTACGGTTACTGTAGGTGAAAATAATTCTAGAAAAAATTTTGATAAGCGAATGGGTTATACATTTTACATTGATATTCATAAATATAAATTTAGAAATGATGATTGGAAAATAAATTTTTTACCAGTTTTAATTAATAATATTACACCAGAACCAGGATTTACAAGAAAACAAGTTTTAACAGAGTTTTTTAATGAAATTTCACAATCTTTGTTAAATGAGAATTATTATAAAGGAGATAAAAAAAAATAGCTCCAGCGGATCAATTAAAAAGAGTAAGAATATCTCGATCATTTGAAAAAGAAAACTTTTTTTTACAAAAAAACTTTGAATATACTATCCCAGAACTGATAAAGGAACTTCTTTCACAAAAAGAAAAAGCAATAAATTTAAAAAAAGATTTACCAGATTTATTTAAACAAACATTTCCAATGTATAATGATCAATTACCAGGTATGATGGTTATTTACACTGATATTATTGAACCTAATATATATGGAGATGGAGTACATATATGGAGTACAATAAGAGCATTAAAAACAATTAACTGTGAAAATTGCAGGAACCCTTTGAACAGTGAATTTAAAAACGTTCAATATATTCCAGTAGAAAAAAGTTTATTTGAAACTATTTCAATTCGCATTTGTAATCAATATTGTGAAAATATAAATTTTTCACCAAGTTTATTTCCAACAAAAATTGTTTTACATTTTATTCGAAAATAAAAAATATATAAATATAAAGAAAAAAAATATAGTTTTTTTATTCATAATGAAACAATCATACATTAAATATTATCTTAATCAAAGTGGAGGTAACATCAATGAAATAGGCCCCCTATTACAAACAACATCTTATTTTCAAAAGGGCAGAGGGATTGGAAACCTTTTTGGTGGTTTATTAAGATATTTAAAACCTATTTTTTCATCAGGTCTAGATATTTTAAAAAAAGAAGCTTTGTCAGCTGGTATAAATTAATTATCAGACATTAGCACAGGTAGAAATTTAAAGGAAGTAATAAAAGATCGAGGAAATGATGCTATAAAGAATATAAAACGCGGTGTTTTTAATAAACTAAATGATATGTATGGTCAGGGATTTATTCGAAAGGGTATAAAAAGACATTCAAACACGACTCATATTCATTTAAAAACTAAAAAGAAGAAACGCATAACTTCTAAAAAAAGTAATAATAAAAAAAAGAAAAAAAAAATATACAGACATATTTGATTAACAATGATTGAGTGCATGAAATCTGAATTGGATATTTTTACACCACGTCCAATTCAATCGAGCATATTAAAAACTGAAGAAGTTGCTTTAAATATAATAGCCTCTTTAGACTCTGCTTCCACAATCGAATTTATTTCATTAGGTCATGGAGATACGTATAGAGATTTGTCTGGAACATATTTAAAACTTAAAGTACAAATATTAAAAAAAGATGGTACATCTTGGAATGATGATAAAGATAGTGAAAATAAATTAATCTCTCAACCTGGGATTGTAAATAATTTACTTCATTCTCTTATAAAACAATGTAATGTTCAATTAAATGGAAAAAATATAACACCATCGGATTCAAATTATCACTACAGAGCATATATTGAAACTCTTCTCAATTATGGAACTAATGCTGCTGAAACACACTTAGAATGTTCAGGTTGGATCTTGGATAAATGTAATATTCAAAGGCATGATAACGGTGGTAGTATGGAACGTAAAAAGTCTTACAATAACAGTGCTGAAGTAGAATTAATGGGGAAATTACATGTTGATATGTTTAACCAACCAGTATTCTTGATTAACAATGTAGATGTTCGCGTTGTTTTAACTTTGGAAAAACCAGATTTTTATTTTTTTTCTGATGATAATGATGAATGTCAAATAAAAATTTTAGAGGCAATATTATTTATGAAACATGTTACAATCAATCCAAGCATTCTATTGGCACATAATACCGTATTAGAACAAGCTAATGCATCAAACACTAAACAAAAACTCAAATCGCTCATATCAAACTTATAAATTCATAAATTCATAGTTACAAAATAAATTGTAAATTCATAGTTACTTATGCAATTTTATGAACTTACTCTAACTAATACAGTATTTAAAATTTAAAATAACAAGAATTAATTTAAGTTAATTTAAGTAAAATTTTGCAACATTGCATTAATTTGTTATATTAAATTGAATTAATTGTATTATTGCTTAAAAAAAAAAAACTTGTATAAGCTAATACATTTGAATATTTGAATTTTAATGTAAATTTAATTTTGTAATAAATAATTTTTAATAAATAAATAAATAAATAACAAATATCGTCTTGGTCATGGAAAAATGATAAATATAATCTTACATTATTATATATTCTATAATCTCGCAATCTTAATAATATATATATACTGTCACCATTTTCGACCGCTCTTTTAGTAAGTTTAACTATTGGATCATTGGATTTAAAAAACTTTTATTTACAATCTGTGAACTGAGCGGATATAGTGTTTCTCCTTTGTTCCAGTTGTGATATTTGGGCACCTTTGTTACATTTGAATTGTCTCTAGTGCTAACGTTTTCTTTACTATCATTAATTTCAACTATTTCTTTACTAATTTATTAATTTCATCTAGTTCATCCATTTTATTTTTACTAACATTGTTTTTACCACTATTTTTAACATTACTATTAGTAGTGTGTATATGTCGATTTTGACCCCATAGGGAGTCATTTTTTTGGGGGAGTAAAATTTTAATATTTTACTCAATATTTTAAATATTGTTATAAAAAGTAAAAATAGAACTTTTATGAATTTTTTTTGTTTTATTATAATTGTCAATCAAATACAACTTTGTAAAGTGTGTATTGTTGATGATGTCTGCTCTTGACAATAAATTGTCAATCAAAAACAACTTTGTAAAGTGTGTATTGTTGATGATGTCTGCTCTTGACAATAAATTGTCAATCAAATGTCAATAAATTGTCAATCAAATGGGACTTTGTAGAGTGTATTTGTTGATAATGTTTGTCCTTGATAAATAAATTATTGATGATAATGACATTGATAAATATAAATTACTACTAATAATGTATTAAATAATAAAATAAAGAAAGTTTGATATTACTATAAATACTGATCCATTTTGAAAAATAATTAATACAATTAATTTCTTACATTAAAAATAAAAAATGTCTTTTATTAAAAAGTTTATTAATATTTCCAAAAAGGGTCTTACTAATTATAAGAAATTAGAAGATCTGGAAATAAATAAATTTTATAAAATTAAAGAGTTCAAACTAGAAGAGGAAACAAAATATGGAAAAGCTCTTCTAGTAGGGTTAATTTTAAACGGAGAGACCGTTGGGGTATATTTACCCAAACGCTTTGCAAATATTATTAATACAAAAAAAAATATTAAGCAGCTCAAAGAGTTTGGAGGGTTAAAGTATTACGGACGAGATGAAGAAAAGAACATGGCAATGTTCGATTTCATATTAAAAAAGAATATAAAGCAAGGTAAATATGATGCTGATGATGATGTTGATGATAATGATAATGATGATGATGAGGATAAGGAAAAAAAGAGTAGTATAAGGGAAAAATTAAAAAGAAAAAATACAAACTATGTAAAAAATAAAAAAAGTAAAAAAGTAAAAATGCAACAATAAAATATTTAGTTTTTGTTTTCTTATGTTTTAATTTTTTACAGACAACAGGTTTATCTAAGTAGAAATAGAGAATCTCTCTATTTTTTTCTATAAAACGAAGTTTTGTTAAAACTATTTTTCATTTATATATAATTTTTGAACCTTTTAGTTAAATTTATTTTTTAGAAAATGATTGTATTTACTCATCCATTCTCTATGATGGTAGCTGGTCCATCTTGTTTTGGAAAAACTACCTTTATAACTCAACTAGTTAATAACTTAAATAACACTGTATTTCCAACGATTGATAAAATCATATGGTGCAATTGAGAAATAAATGCTATCCCAAAAAATTTGTAATTTGAAAACATAGAATATCAAAATACTATTCCCGAAACTATTGAAAGTGATAAATCTACTTTAATTATTTTGGATGATCTAATGCTCGACGCTTATGGTCAAAAAATTTGTGAATTGTTTACTAAGGGTTCACACCATCGTGATATTTCGATTATATTAGTTACGCAAAATATATTTCATCAAGGAAAATTTTGCAGAGATATTTCTATTAATTGTAAATATTTTGTTATTTTTAGAAATCCAAGAGATAAGTCTCAAATTTTACCGTTAGCACGACAAGTGTTTCCAGAGAATGTTAGAGAATTTCAAAGAGTATTTAACGAAGTTACATCACTTCCATATAGTTATATTGTTCTTGATTTTACTCAAGAGATCAATGATATATTTCGTATTAGAACACAAGATTTGAAGAAAGATTTTTCTGAATGTTACTGTTTTCCAAAGTAATTAACAATTGACAACTTATGTGAAAAAAATGAAGCGATTGAAGGAAAACCAACATACATTGCATGTATTAAAAAATAGTAAACAAAAGTTAAGAAACAATATACTTAAATACTGTGATTCAGAAGTTATTAAAGCGATTTGTGAAATTGTTATAAATACATTGAATGGAAATAATAAGATAACAAAAAGTCAACATCAACATTTAAAAAATTATAAAAACAAATTACGCTTTTTAGCTTGTCCAAAAAAAAAAAAAATTATAAACGAAAATTGTTAATTCAAAGTGGAGGATTTTTACCAATTTTAATTGGATCTGTACTTTCTGGGATACTTGGAAAACTTATTGAGTCATATCAAAAACAAAAATGAATAATTTACACCGAATGATTGTTTTACATCCTGATCAATATAATAAATTAAAAGATAACTTATTAAACGATAATGAGCTCAGCCAAATAGATAAGGTAATGAAAACAATCTTGTTAAACAAGAATTTGGATGATAGTCAAAAATGGCATTTATATCGAAACCAACTGGTAAAATTAGGTGATAAGAGAAGAAAGCAATTATTAAGAAACCCTGTTGAACCACTCATGACTAATGAAAACCTTCAAATAGGAGAAGAAACACCATCACGTATTTATATGAGAAATATGGGTACACAAACATCTAGAACTATCAAAAAGCATAAAGATACACAAACCAAAACGAAAAAGTTTGAGGATGCTTCAATGCAAACAAATCCGTATGAGGATGTTTATGAAACAGAACCATTAGAGAATTCACAAGAATATAATAAGGATTCAATTATTGTAGATAATGATTCTGATTATAGTGATAATGTCTTTACCGATGAAAATATTAAAAAACGAGCGTTATCTGCCGCTTCTTCAGGATCTCTTTTAAAGGAACGCAAATCTACAAATAGTTCAGCAGTTCGAGTATTTGAAACAGATGACGGTTCAGTTATATCTGTTCCTCTCTTTGACAAACCAAAGAAACAATATTCTTTGCGATCAGAATATAAAACAAAATAAAGAGAATTAAATTTCCCTATCCGTAAAAAACAAAGCATTACAAAATCAAAGGAAAAAAATTTAAAAAATTTAAAATCTACAAAAGAATATAATTGGACATCATATACATAGATAATTATAAAGATGGATGAATTTTATGTAACTTTATTAAGTAATTCTTCAGAAGTTATGTTTCCTGAAAATACTCTTTCCCAATTCACAAACAAAATATCTCGACGTATTGACCTCAGGAATGAAAATTGGAAAGTTGGTTTAACTGAGTTTTATTGTAACGATTTTCTTCAAACAGATAAATGTGAACGTACAAATTGTGTATTAATTTCAATAGGAAAAACTACGGTTACTGTAGGTGAAAATAATTCTAGAAAAAATTTTGATAAGCGAATGGGTTATACATTTTACATTGATATTCATAAATATAAATTTAGAAATGATGATTGGAAAATAAATTTTTTACCAGTTTTAATTAATAATATTACACCAGAACCAGGATTTACAAGAAAACAAGTTTTAACAGAGTTTTTTAATGAAATTTCACAATCTTTGTTAAATGAGAATTATTATAAAGGAGATAAAAAAAAATAGCTCCAGCGGATCAATTAAAAAGAGTAAGAATATCTCGATCATTTGAAAAAGAAAACTTTTTTTTACAAAAAAACTTTGAATATACTATCCCAGAACTGATAAAGGAACTTCTTTCACAAAAAGAAAAAGCAATAAATTTAAAAAAAGATTTACCAGATTTATTTAAACAAACATTTCCAATGTATAATGATCAATTACCAGGTATGATGGTTATTTACACTGATATTATTGAACCTAATATATATGGAGATGGAGTACATATATGGAGTACAATAAGAGCATTAAAAACAATTAACTGTGAAAATTGCAGGAACCCTTTGAACAGTGAATTTAAAAACGTTCAATATATTCCAGTAGAAAAAAGTTTATTTGAAACTATTTCAATTCGCATTTGTAATCAATATTGTGAAAATATAAATTTTTCACCAAGTTTATTTCCAACAAAAATTGTTTTACATTTTATTCGAAAATAAAAAATATATAAATATAAAGAAAAAAAATATAGTTTTTTTATTCATAATGAAACAATCATACATTAAATATTATCTTAATCAAAGTGGAGGTAACATCAATGAAATAGGCCCCCTATTACAAACAACATCTTATTTTCAAAAGGGCAGAGGGATTGGACACCTTTTTGGTGGTTTATTAAGATATTTAAAACCTATTTTTTCATCAGGTCTAGATATTTTAAAAAAAGAAGCTTTGTCAGCTGGTATAAATTAATTATCAGACATTAGCACAGGTAGAAATTTAAAGGAAGTAATAAAAGATCGAGGAAATGATGCTATAAAGAATATAAGACGCGGTGTTTTTAATAAACTAAATGATATGTATGGTCAGGGATTTATTCGAAAGGGTATAAAAAGACATTCAAACACGACTCATATTCATTTAAAAACTAAAAAGAAGAAACGCATAACTTCTAAAAAAAGTAATAATAAAAAAAAGAAAAAAAAAATATACAGACATATTTGATTAACAATGATTGAGTGCATGAAATCTGAATTGGATATTTTTACACCACGTCCAATTCAATCGAGCATATTAAAAACTGAAGAAGTTGCTTTAAATATAATAGCCTCTTTAGACTCTGCTTCCACAATCGAATTTATTTCATTAGGTCATGGAGATACGTATAGAGATTTGTCTGGAACATATTTAAAACTTAAAGTACAAATATTAAAAAAAGATGGTACATCTTGGAATGATGATAAAGATAGTGAAAATAAATTAATCTCTCAACCTGGGATTGTAAATAATTTACTTCATTCTCTTATAAAACAATGTAATGTTCAATTAAATGGAAAAAATATAACACCATCGGATTCAAATTATCACTACAGAGCATATATTAAAACTCTTCTCAATTATGGAACTAATGCTGCTGAAACACACTTAGAATGTTCAGGTTGGATCTTGGATAAATGTAATATTCAAAGGCATGATAACGGTGGTAGTATGGAACGTAAAAAGTCTTACAATAACAGTGCTGAAGTAGAATTAATGGGGAAATTACATGTTGATATGTTTAACCAACCAGTATTCTTGATTAACAATGTAGATGTTCGCGTTGTTTTAACTTTGGAAAAACCAGATTTTTATTTTTTTTCTGATGATAATGATGAATGTCAAATAAAAATTTTAGAGGTAATATTATTTATGAAACATGTTACAATCAATCCAAGCATTCTATTGGCACATAATACCGTATTAGAACAAGCTAATGCGAAATACTACTATAAACGTGTTGAAGTTAAAACTTTCACGATGTCTTCTAATACTTCCAATATAAGTCTAGACAATGTTTTTATTGGTCAACTACCAAACACAATAATATTTTGTATGACTGAAAATGAAGGATACACAGGAAAGCGATCTAAGAACTCCTATAATTTTAAACATTTTGATTTAAAACAATTTATGTTATATGTTAATGGTGTTCAAATTCCTAATTAAGCTATAGAAACCAATTTTTCAGAGAAGAACTCAACATATATATGGAATATATATTGCAACATATAAAAGATGAAAAGAAAATAATTGATTTATCTTCTTTTGAAATTGAGTAATGAATACATTTCAAATTGAAACTATTCTAAATCAAAATAAATATATAAAAAAATATTTTACTGGAGTTTTTCCAATAGATAAAATTCCGCATTATGTTAAAAAACCGGCTATGCTAGTAATAAACACAGACTCTTCAAATAAACCTGGGAAACATTGGTTACCTTTATTTTTACCTAAAAATGGATGTATTGAATACTTCGATTCATTTGGCTTTCTACCTACCTACCCATTATAAGAAGATAATAACATTTTTGAAACATAATTCAATAGAATATAATTTTTTTTTATATAATAATAAACGATTACAGGATGTTTTTTCTACAGTTTGTGGCCAGTACTGTTGTGTTTATTTATGGTTTCGTGCAAGAAATATCAAAATAAAAAACTTTTTAAGTATATTTAGCAAAATGAAATACAAAACGATAATATAATACAAAAACTATTTGATAACATATTTAATTTAAGAAAAATTCAACGAAATAAATATCAAATTTGTACATCTTGCAACTAAATTATCACATAAATATAACTGATTATGAAAAAATGTAGTTAGTTTATTCAAAAATTATAATGGATAAAGGTATGAAAATTATTAGAAAAAGTGAAAAACATTTATCAAAAGCTCACAATGTTCCCACTAAAAAGAACATACCGGAAGATTTGTTATTATCATATACCTACTTTTTGGATTTAAATCATTCTTCTTATATTAGCATTGGTTACAATATAACTAAATTTGAACCACAAATTTTTATTTATCATAGTAGAGGTAATTCAGTAAGAATTAGTTATGAAGAGTGGCAGCAATTTTACAATATTATCATCTTAAACATGAATGCAGAAGATAAAAAAATAGCTGTATTTAAAACATATAAGAATGGTAGATGTTTATTAACTTTTGGAAGTAAAGAAAGGAAAAAGAAGATATGGCTATCTACTTTCGAGGCTGATCGGTTTTTTAATATTATAGAATTTGTTCAAGCAGTTATGTGTTATAATAACAGCGTCAAAAATAATATAAAAGAATATATATCAAAATATATTAATAAGTGTTTAATAAAATGTGTCAATAAATTAGAACAAGATTTTTATATTCCAATGGAACTGAATACAGCACAATGTAATTATTCTCGTTTTTTTTATGAAATTCCTCTACTATTACAAAGAAAAATACAAAAACATTTTATAAATTTCGAAATGAATTTTAAAGAGAAATAAAGAAAATTAAAAATTATATACAATGTTTTTTTTATTATTCATTAAAAAAATTATATTAATAATTTAAATAAGATCTTTCTGCTTAATCCAAGTGTTATGAGAGTTATCAAACCCCCACCATTTTACATAAATATGATTACCGTTTTTCCTTAAAATTTTTTCTACAAGATATACATTAGAGTTTTTAACATGAGTTATTTCAAATTCATAAAAGCTTCCAAGAATTGTATTTTGTTTATAGTCTTCTAAAACATAAGTTACTGGATTTGTTATATTAACTTTAACAATTTTAAAAATTTCAGCAGACCAATTTGGTTCATAACCTTTACTAAAAGTTCCTTTATATTTATTAATTCGTACAAAATCACCCTTTTTAAACTTTTCTTTTTTAAATATCTTAGGTCTGTTGTATACTGTTTGCAATAAAAAAGTTTCATTTTCTTTTGTAACATCTTTTGGTTTCATTTTAATTGTTCTATGAACATTCCCATTATACGTTTCAAGTAATTTTGGTAAAATATTAATCCATTTATAGTTACCATGTAAACTAAATTGCTTCCACATTAAATTTTTCAAAGTTCTATTAAATCTTTCACATATTGAAGCTTATAGGTTAGAATAAGTATTATAATGATTAATATTATTTTCTTTCATTAATTGTAGAAATTTTTGGTTAAAAAATTCTTTTTCTTGATCAGATTGAATTTTTTTGGTAATTTAAAGAAGTTAGCTTGCTTAAAAATTTTATTCATTGCTTTAATTACATCATCAGACGTTTTTGCTTTTAAAGGTTGCGCATACGCGTATTTAGAATATATATCAATTACAGTTAATAAATATTTATTTCCTTGATTTTCTTTGTGATAAGGTTGCATTTCTACCAAGTCAATTTGCCATGTATCATTTATTCCCTTTTGAACTATCCTTCTCCGAGGAGAGTTTTTTCTAACACTTCTATGTATTTCAGAGACAATTTGTGATCTCTCATTTTGATTGTTATAAAATTCAGACATATCTTTCCGTGTAAACAAATTTAACAAAAATGAAGTGAAAGATTATCTCAAAGAGTTTTTATATATAAGAGCTAAATATGAGATAAAATTAGTTTTAAAAAATTCTTCAATATGCAAAGTTCTCGCACTTCAACTTATTTTGTTGATTTTCAATATCTTTTTGGAAATGACAGACAAATATTCGTAAAAGAATTATGTGTTATGCGAGCTTATTCATTTAAACCAACACATATAATATTTAAACCACCATATTCATATGATGAGCTAAGTGAAAAATATAAAGAAAAATCTAATTATTGTTTCAGTTATATAAATGGATTAAAATGGACAGATGGTACTGTTGAATCATGGTGCTTGAATCATTTTTAAGAAAACTTGAAGGAAATACAATAATTGTTGCAGGGAGAGAAAAGAAATTTTTTTTGGAAAAGTTTATTTCATCAGATATCATTGATATAAGTAATCGTTTCAGCTTGAAACGAACTGAAAATTATGAGACTCCCTGCAATATTCATCAATTAATGTTTCCAAATTGTCGATGTGCTGTAAATAATGTATTTAAAATGTTTTTATATGCATTAAAAAATAATTTAATAACGAATGAACAAAATAATTTTGATACAGAATATGATACACTAAATTCAAAAAAGTAATATGTTTACTTAAAAAAATCTTGAGATGTATCCTGTCAGTTTTATTAAAAACTGAAAAAAAATTAAAATAAACAATTTTTTTTATTTATTCAGAAATGCACTATTATAAAAATGCATCGAAATAATGTTTAATAAATCATTATTAATAGTAATATTTTAAAGATAGTATTAAAATTTGATTACAAAGATGAATCCTGCTACTCTAAAATCTCAAGCTCTAGCTGCATATGTAAATTCAAAAAATTTCCAGTTTGAGTATTATGAGTATTTATGTCATCGCATGAGTCATTTGAAGGAAGATAAATTTTACGTAGCCGAGTTTAAACAGAGTTTAACGTTGCATGAACTATGTTTACGAAGTAGAGGAGAATGGCACTGTGTAATCTATGATTCTAATGGAAAAAAAGCTGGTTGGAGAACTGAAATTCATTATTATAATTTGTCTAGTTATAAAATCAAACCTATACATAAGAAATAAACTAAATATTTTATATAAAACTAAATTTATTTTATTTAATATATATTCAATCCATTTATTACATCAAAAATAAACATATTAACTATAGATACGGAAATTAGATTATTTTTCAATCTTTACAACTACAAAATGATATTTTATAACAAAATTAATTCTTGTTTTTTATCTTATAATAAAATTATCAATTTGTATGCAAATTCTAAGTAAAAACGTAAATCATTTGAATTTTATTTTATTTTATTTTATAATGGCCCCACGCAAGCGTATTCACATTATCTTCTAAAATAAATCTCTTATCATCTAAAGGACTTAAAGCTATCTTATTCAAAGTTTCAGTATATATAGTATGCAATTTAGATATAAAAACATTCATTTTTCCATATACAATAATATTTTCAAACAAACATTTTCTATAATTTTCTAAGGTTAAATTTCTAACGACATTACTTTTTACACCTTTACTTTTATTTTATAATTTTATCATTTAAAACATTTAATAAATACATTTTTGATCTGAGACCAATAAATTCTTTTACAATTTTTCCATTACTTTCATCTTTAAATAAACCGAAAATTTTTTTATTAACAAGAGGAAACCCATACTGATTATGTTTTTCATAATCTGAGGTATCGAAATACTTTTTAAGATCGGGTTTTATTTCAGAGTAAAAATCTTTTGTACTTATAGAATATAAGAGTAAAAATCTTTTGTACTTATAGAATATATAAAACTGTATGTATCCATATAATTTAAACTAATTTTCGAATTATATTTTGGTTTCATGTAACCATAATGAAAATTATACATATGTAATTTTGAAAGTTCTAAAACTGTAAAGCCTAAATATATAGGTTTATCATAAATAACATTATTTTATTTAATTGAATTGCAGCAAGGTTTTCATCAAAAAGTGATAAACTATGAAAGTTGGATTTAGCGATGAGCGCCCTTGCACCGAGATGCTTCCGTTTGCTTTGCCAAGAATCTGCTATTTTAACTATTGTTCTTTTGTCAACATTTTCCATGATTTTACCATATACAGCATTATTCATTAATTTAAAAAAGTTTTTTTCGAATGCATTTTTTGCTAAAGTTTTATGATAAGTATTTAAATCAATATATTTTTTTAGCCAATTAGATTGTTTAAATTTAATTGCTCTATGAATTTTTTTCAAAATTAATCCATTAGTCAAACATTGTTTCAAGTTTCTATAATGAATTATATATTTTGTTTTATGATTTAAATCTAATAGCAATTTTGGAGATTTTGCTATTGGAGATATTTTATTTTCAGCACAAAATGTTAAGTCATTATGAATATCATGTAAATTTTTTGGGTAATTTAAGTCAACTTCTAATATATATCCTTCATCGGAATCATCACCTATTTTGAAAACATTAATTTCTGAGGAGTTTTCCACCCATTTAAACCCTCCATATGGCAAATAGTTAGACATTGCCCACCCATATAAATTATTAGCATCTAAATATACTATGTATTCATTATTTTTTGTAGGATCATATTCTTCACCTATATATTTATTATTAGCTTTAGAATACTACATTGACTTATACCACCTCGAATACCCCTTTTAAAAAAATTAAACATGTTTATATCATCAATCAATTTTAATTTAATATTAGTATATTTTAGCATAGCATCCCATGCAAGACCTGGTGCAGTTACAAATTGTGCTGGATCTAGTTTATATATATTATAACAAATTTTTCTAAAATTTTCGAAAACATCTGAAAGTAAAAGAACGTCAGTTTTTAAATACAGTTTTAAATAATTTTCCAAAGATTGACAGTTAAATGTATTCCAAACATTTTTTGCATGTTCATAATCTTCATCTGAACAATTAGTGTTACTTATTTCATTTTTAAAAGCATTTTGAGAAGGTAAAGAAGTTTGATTAAGTTGGTCGACGGAATTTATATACTCATATGGAAAAACACCTTTCTGTGTTAATAAATGAAAATGTTCATCATTTGGGAATTGAGTTCTTATTGTTTTTAAGTTTTCTTTCTCCAAATCTTGAACAAGAGAATCAAGACTAGATTGCATAAATCTGT